>JAYESD010000007.1:102935790-103149344 GCA_036927565.1 Tuctoria greenei | reverse complement strand
TGCAGGTGTTGCTTGAGGTCAAGACATGTCTGGTGATGGAGATCCTTGAACTAGTCTTAGGGAGAAGATGAGGTTCAATAACGAAGTTCAGGAAGAATTGTGGTTGAGTTGATCGGGAGGTCACGTGACATCTTTGGGTAAGGAACAAGGCATATGAAGGTATCAAGAACGTCGTTGGAAAGTGTTTGCACATGTGCAAGGGGTGCATGTATGTGGAAACATTATTCCAAGGAGTGATGTAGTGATATGGACGTGAAGATGTGGCTCGAAAGGTCCAACAGGCTGGATTATGTCTCACGCTGCGGCTGAGGTGGTTATGGTTCGTATATAGAAAGTTTAGAGTTTTTTTGTTAGATTTCATGTGGGTAACTGAGTTGTGTTGTTTTAGGAATGTTTAGGACGTTTATAAGGTGTTTCAAAGTCTTAAGATTGCTTCTATCTGCATTTGGAAGAGTCTTGAGTAGTTATGGAAAGTTTCGGTTTAAACTGATTAGGATTAGATTTCTAGTTAAGTTTAGGTTGGCTTAAGGGTTGGTTATATAAGCAAGGGAGGCTAGAGCTCGTGGTAAGATGAATTTAGGCTGTTCCTCTTGTGTCTTTGGTGAATAAAATTCGTAGTTTAGTGGAGCTTTTATGCCTTGTTCGTCTGACTTGTTTTCATCAAGTCATTCTCGTCGAGTTTCTGCGCTGTCCGACCTTTCTTTGGTGTTTTAATTATAACTTGCATTTATAGATCAAATCAACGTGATTCTTTTTGTGTTGTCTCCACAACTCAATACTCTATCGATTTATGGTTTTTACGTTACACGATTTTCTTTGCAGCGTAGCAGATCTGTTTGCTCTATGTTAGAACAGATTGACCTTTGCTCAGGGTTTTGGTCATAACTTGAGTATTACTCGACATTTTCTCGTGATTCTTGTTGTCGTGTCTTCGTGACTTGATTCTCTATGAGATACACTGATTTGTCATGTTTTGAACACGTTGGAAACTTGCACACACAGTTTCTCTATCAGATTGATCTTCTACCGAGGGGTTTTCATTGCTTCTATTGAAAAAGTTTTAATCTATCATTCACCCCCTTCTGGTAGCTTTTCACATGCTCATCGATCCTACAATTAGTATCAGAGCCACTGTGCTCTACTCTATATGATTTGCACATGTTTTTACTAATCAACATTGAGAAATACTCCGCAAAACCATATTTGTTCAATGGTATTGATTCTCAGGTTTGTAAGGCTCGTATGGAGGCTTACATACAGGCGTAAGGTTTCATGATATGGGAAAAGGTCTTCAAGCGCTTTGCCATGCCTTCAAACGATGAAGTTACGACTGCCAACATGAGAGATGTTGATAACAATAACAAGGCGTGAAACATGATCATAGAAGGATTGACACAAAGCAACATCGATCAAGTTGCACACCTCCAATCTGTATATGATGTGTGGAAAGCACTATGCGACTACCAAGAAGGGACAAATACAATCAAGGAGATACATCAAGACATCTTCAAGAAAGAGTACATGGATGTTAATTTTTCAGATGCTGAAAATGCTGGGCAATTGTTAAGAGCATTAGACATGTTGATTTGGGAGATGAAAGTTACATCTATACGTGAAATCTACTATCATGAGTACACTTACTTTAGATGTTCTATATTCTAAGTTGAAAACTCATGAACTTGACATAATATCACATAAAAACCTCAACAATTCTCTTTCATTTGTTTCACAATGTGACATGCCTTCTTAAAGTTCATCTTCATCATGTGGTACACTTGCTTTGATGTCCTCTCTAACCCTTGAACAGATTGAAGAGTTTCCAGAAGAGGAGCTCGCACTTCTTTCTACTCAATTCTCAAAAGCATTGCAAAATGTGAGAACTCGAAGAAGAGGAAGTGGTGGTTCTCAACGATGCTTTGAATGCGGTGAGTTTGGACATTTTTGTACAAATTGCCCTAACCTTTTAGGTTCTACTGCCTGCAATGAGAAGCAAACAAAATTCAAGTCCTCCTCTGCAAACAGCAAGAACAAAAAGAATGGTTTTATAGGTCGCCGATTGGCAAATAGTTTTGTCTATGCACTTCAAGAACTTGGATCGAGCGATGTGGACTCTAGAAGTGATGTAGATGACGACTCTTTGGCAATTATGTGTTTCATGGCGGGCAACTCTAGATCAAGCATGGAGGAAACAGAACATAATAGCGACAATGAAGAGGTATGTCCCACTTGCAAAAAATGTGTGATTCTATTTCTCGTTCCACAGTTATACTTAAGACAGAAGACAAAAACTTAGGGAAAATGCTATTAAAATTGAATCACTAGAATCTAAAATTAATCAGTTAAAATCTTTGATTTATAGTGATTATTCTTGTTCCTCATGTGAATTAATTTATGAACAATTGTCTTCCTTAAGAAGTGCGCACACCTCCACACTTTATAAACTTGAGATTGGAATTGAAAATGCACTTAACGATAAAAACATGAAAGATGCTAGCTATTCTAAATTGATTTGCATTGTTCTAGTTGTGATGATCTTGATAAGAAACTACATGATGCTTTGAATGAAATTTCTTTTTCGAACAATGCTTTATGTTCTCATGAAATTAATTGTTGTTATAACTGAAACTTATAAGGGAAAACTTCATGTGAAAATTGTCTTGGTCTGTCCAATAAACTTGATGACATGCATAGGACACTAGATAGGACACTAGAGCGATTTTGTAGTGGGAATAAGAATCTAAACTTGCTACTGAATTCTTCTAAGACTTGCAATGATAAAACTAGTTTAGTTTTTGATTCTCATGCTCATGCTAAGGCACATCCACCTAAGGTTGTTCAATCATTAGGAAGTGGTTTGATTCAAATGGTTCCTAAACAAAAAGAGGTGGTTTTAAGTCCGCGGGAATGTTGTCTCATTCGATTGCTAAGAAACATGTTTCTTGCTTATCTAGACATGAATACAAAGTAAAATTTCATTGCACATACTGTGGTAGAGATGGTAATGTCATAGATTTTTGATATAGACTAGCTAAACAAGAAAAGAAGCAAAGAATGCTAGCTAGATCATAAAACAACCAAGCAAAACATGCTTCACGTGCTGAACCAAATGTTAGTAACTTGCAACCTTCTGTGATGAGTCAAAAACATGCAAAATTTGCTCCCAAACCTACTATTTTTCGTGCTACACATAACACATCTCGTAGATCAGTAGTTGGATGCAAGAATTCGTAAGCTTTGACTCATGAAACTGTTGTTTTGTCTCAGCTCTCGCATGTTATTCGTGCTGGACGTCGTGTGACCCAGTACTAGATTCCTAAATGCCTTTTGACTAACCCCAATATTTATTCATCGACGCATTGTGCTTCTATGTAGGTTACACACTTGAGAAAAGAGAACATTTGGATTGTGGATTCAGGTTGCTCACGCCACATGACAGGTAACAAAGAATGGTTCTCCTCCCTCTCTTTGTGTCACACGTAGAGAATGTTACTTTTGCTGATAATTCATCAAGTCCTATAATTGCTGAGGGTTCGATTAGAGTTAATAATCACTACACTTTGAAAGATGTGGCACTTGTTAAAAATTTGAAATACAACTTGCTTTCTGGTTCACAATTGTTTGATGAAAACCTTAAAATTACTTTCACTAAAAATTCCTGCAAGGTTGTAGATTCTAATGGTGAGCTTATGTTTAACATGTCTCGGTTTGGAAGAGCTTTTAAAGCTTATTTGGATATGTCATCCTCTATGCATAGGTGTCTAGTTACTAATGATTCAAAAGACTTATATTTTTTCCATTGTAGACTTGGTCACATAGGCTTTAATCATCTCACACATGTTAGGATTCTTGATCGCATACGTGGGCTACCTAAGCTTAAAGGGAACAAAGAAATAGTTTGCTTTAATTTTAGACATGCTAAAATGGTTGTAGGTTCATATGCTCCACTCACAATAACAAGGACAACAACATTAACACAACTTTTGTACCTTGACACCATAGGTCCCTCACGTGTTCAATCTTTTGGAGGTAAGTGGTATGTGCTTGTAATTGTTGATGACTATTCTAGATGCTCTTAGGTTTACTTTATGGCTTCTAAGAATGAAGCTTTTAGTCACTTTAGAAGTTTAGTTCTTAGACTTTCACTTGACCACCCAAGATCTTTAAAAGCAATTAGTAGTGATAATGGAACTGAATTTAAAAACCAATCATTTGATCAATTTTGTGCTGAAAATGGAATAGATCATCAATTTTCTTCACCATATGTGCCTCAACAAAATGGTGTTATAGAGATAAAGAACAAAAGCTTAGTTGAGATGGCTAGGACTATGCTTGATGAATATCAAACTCCTAGGGAATTTTTGGCTGATGCAATTGCAATAGCTTGTTATGTCTCAAATCGAGTTTTCTTGTGTGCTAAGCTAGGAAAAACCACATATGAGCTGTGGTTTGGACATAGTCTTAGTGTCACACACTTTAGGGTCTTTGGTTGCAAATGCTTTGTTAAGAAATATGGTAATCATGATAAACTGAACCTAGATCTGTTGATAGCATGTTTCTTGGTTATCCATCTTATACTAGAGGCTATCGTGTACTTGACACTAACAAAATTGTAGAGATTTGTGAGGTTTCTTTTGATGAAGCTAGCCCAGGTACTAGCTCTAATATTGCATTTCAAGATGCATATCCACAGAGAGAGAGAGTATTTTCACTGAAGATTAGGAAGAAGTGGTGCCGCTGCCCGAAAATTTAGCAGCTAAGGACATCGCTTTAGCTCCTAATTTTGATTCACAACCAGCACCAACGATCACCATTGCTGGTCCAGATGATCCTCAAGTCACAAGCTCATCAATTTGTGATGAACATGAAGAAGAAGAAGCTTGTGAAGTGTCTACTCCCCTCTATATACTCAAAAGTCGTCCTCCACAAGAAATTGTTTGAAGCTTGCACGAACGAGTCACACGGTCCAAGTTTTTTGATCCAAGCTCTCACGCTCATTCTACTTTTGTTGTTTCTTTTGAACCTAAAGATATATCACATGCACTCACTAATGAATCTTGGATTATTGCCATGCAAGAAGAGTTAGATAATTTTGAAAGAAATAATGTTTGGAAACTTGTATCTCCACCTCATGATCACACTTTAATTGGAACTAAACGGGTGTTTAAAAATAAACAAAGTGAGGATGGAGTTTTGGTTAGGAATAAGGCTAGGTTGGTTGCTCAAGGTTTCTCAAAATTTGAAGGTCTATATTTTGATGAAACTTTTGCTCCAATTGCTAGGTTAGAAGACATAAGATTTTTATTAGCATTTTCTGCATCTAACGGTTTCATATCATATCAATGGATGTGAAATGTGCTTTTCTAAATGGCTACATATATGAGTGGTTTATGTTAAGCAACCACTCGATTTTGAAAATCTAGATTTTCCTAATCATGTTTACAAACTGTCCAAACACTACAAGAATCACGATTATAGACGACGGCCAGAAACCGTCATCTATAAGCACAGTATCGTCGACTATAAGTTATAGACGACAGTATACTCTTATAGACGACGGTTTCCAGCCGTCTACGATTATTTGTCGTCTATAAATTTATAGACGATGGTTATCATCATCAGTTAACTAATTGACAACGGCGAGACTTAGTTGTCGTCAATAAGTTAGCTCCAGCCACTTGGAAGCGTGGAAACCTTATAGACGACGGCCACCGTAGAACCATCGTCTATAAGGTCCCCTATTGACGACGACCACAGCTAGACCATCGTCCATTAGGACCCCAAGAGACGACGGTTCCCGGTTGCCCGTTGTCTATAAGTTCCACTATTGACCACGGTCACAGGTAAACTGTCGTCCATAAGGGCCTCAAAAGACGACGGTTCCAGGTTGTCATCGTCTATTAGACATACTTATAGACGACGGTCTCAGTAAAACCGCGTCTATAAGTTTTGCTTTTTTTTAAAAAAAAAAGCAGAAAACATATATTACACGGATATCACAGTAAATAGAAACAGATACAGTATGCAGATTTCTTAGAGTTCACATTGTTTTATTCTGCGAAATAGACACTTGAATAGTATTCTATCTCCTGAATGGCATATGCTTCGGTGATGCATCCTTCAACCCTTGCTTGATTGTGAACCATTGGTTTAAGACACCTGAGTGCTCTTTCAACGTGATACATCCACCTATATTGCATAGGGCCGCCCACTTTGGCTTCATATGGAAGATAAATTAGGAGATGTTGCATTGGATTGAAGAACCTTGGAGGGAAAACTTTTTCCATCTTACATAAAAGCATTGGTATCTCCCTTTACAACTTCTCCATCATCTCCCTTGTGATCTCTTTAGCACAAAGCTGTCTATAAAAGTAGCTAAGCTCGGCTAACACCTTCCACACCGCATCGTCAATGTAGCCTCGAAACATAACTGTTAGAAGTCTTTCCATGATTATATGATAATCATGACTCTTCAACCCTGTGAGATTTCCAGTCTTAACATTTACGGCTCATCTCAGGCTAGCAGCATAACCATCAGGGAATTTCAAACTTTTCAACCACTCGAAGACTTCCTTCCTTTCTTTTGGTCGAAGACAGAAAGAAGCACGCGGTTTGCCACCAGCTTCAGAGAGCTCAAGAGTTGGACGATTACAATCCTCTGCCAAGTCCTTACGAGGCTTTATATTGTCTTTTGTTCTGCCTATCACATCGAAGCATGTGCTTATGATGCATTCGCCCATGTTACGTTCCTGATGCATGACATCAATGTTATGCATCAAGATTAAGGACATAACATACGGTAACTCCCATAGTGCACATATATGAGTCCAATTGTGGTCCTCTCCATAACCGACAAAATATCTAGGACGACCCTCATCTGGCACTAAGTTGTTCAACTGTTCAGTAATCTCCGACCCGTTTAGACGTTGCGGTGGTCCTTTTTTGACAACATTGTCCTTCCTGAAGGCATTTCTCTGTTGCCTAAATACATGATTGGGGAGTAACCAACGTCTGTGGCAATCAAAGTAGCAAATCTTGCCACCATGCTTTAAACAAAAACATTCCGTGTCCGAAGCACATATTGGACATGTCAAACGACCATGAGAGCTCCAGCCAGAAACCATGCCGTAAGCTGGGAAATCATGGACAGACCACAAGTATGCAGCTCGAAGGTTGAATTTCTGTTTTTTGTAGCAGTTGTATGCTTCAATTCCTGTCCACAACATTTTCAACTCTTCAATCAACGGCTTCAACATCACGTTTAGTCATGAACCAGGATGATCCAGTCTAGGTACAATAAGGCAAAGGAACATGTACTCGTACTTCATACAAAGAGATGGTGGTAAGTTGTACGGAATAGCGAACACGCGCCAACAAGAGTATGGTTTTGCGTTTGTACTAAATGGTGAGAAGCCATCTGTCGCCAACCCGATGCGAACATTTCTCGGGTCATTGGCAAAATCTGGATCGAAGCGGTCAAGGGCTTTCCATGCCTCACTGTCAGACGGGTGCACCATCATTCCGTCATTCTCACCTACACCTTCTTTTTGCCACCTCATGTGTCTGGCTATTTTTTTAGAGAAACAAGCGCTTCAACTAGGTGTGACAGGCAAGTAGCGAAGCTGCTTCTATGCAACTTCAGTCCTTACTTTTGTACCGTCTTCATTAACAACTTCAACAAATCTCGCCTTATCACATTTTAAGCACTTGTTCTCGTTGGCATGCTCTTTCTAGAAAAGCATGCAGTGGTCTAGACACATATCAATCTTCTCATAGTTCATACCAAGATCAGAAATCAATTTCTTAGAATGATACATATCCTTAGGCAATTTATGGGGCTGCGGAAGGACATTGTTGATCAATTTGATGAGATCATTGTAGCAGTTATTGTAGAAGAAATACTTAGACTTAATTGCCATAAATCTAGTTATGAAATTGAGGATCCTCACTTTGGTGTGTTCATGCACCAGTTGTTCTGATGTCTTGAGACGCTCGAAGAACTCCTTTGCCTCCATTGTAGGAGAATCCTCCATCAATTCAGGATTTATGGCTTCAAGCATCTCGTCCATCCTATCTACCCCGGTGTTGTAATCGCCATCTTGATCTTCTACGTCTTGAGAAGGTGTCTCACTGTGAAAGGTCCACAACTCATAACGTTGCATAAAACCGTTTTGACACAAGTGGAACGTCAACATCACTTTGTCGAAACACTTTGCATTCTGATATTTGATACATGGGCACCGCACCTTGCTGTTGTTTGACAACAAAAAAAGTATGAAAGCATCCATCTTGGTGAACCACTCCTCTGAGTGACTCCCATCCTTTTTCCAACCAGTATACATCCAAGTGCGGTCTTCAACCATATTTGAAGGTATACCTTTAAAGCAGACAAATCATTATTAGTTTCATTGTTATGTTATGTCATGACCCTACAACTAGGAATATAGGTCCTAAACCCACCCAATAGTGATCGAGCGGAGCGTGCTCATGACGGGATGCACGGTCTGGATCCGGACAAAATTTCGACAGCATAACCCCGCTGTTCTCCACTGCACGCCCAAAAATAGTGCAGCAGAGAACAACAGTGTTATGCCGTCAAAATCTCGTCCAGATCCAGACCCGCGTCTCATCACTGCCCTCGAACTGGCCGGGTGGCCCGTTGATGGCAGGTGGTGGGATGTGCCGCCTAATCTTGGAGGGCGATGAGCCCATCGACTCCACCATTGCCAGATCATCCACGCATTTGAATAGGCCCTTAGCGCAGCCTCCTTCGGGTTTGCGCACCCCATGGATAAGAAAGCGATCTCCCATGCGTTCTAGCGAGGTACAGGTGGGCGTCTTATAGTGGTGGCTCACATATACATGAACTCTTCGCCGGGCTACAACGATGGGAGAGACTCGTCTTTTTCGTGGAAAAGACGCGTCTTGACTGGGCTCAGCCCAGCCAAAGTCGAACGGCCTGGCGTCGTCGACTTCATCAGCATTCTCCGAGGGGAGAGCGATCGGACAGCGCTACGAGGTGTAGGGTTGCGCCCGCGTGGAGTCATCGCAGGCGGGATCATGGCAAATGGCTTGACATTGATCGCCATGATGGACTCCAAGGCGAGGGAAGTTTTGTCGTTGGCCGGCTTAATGTCTCCGCTCAGGATGAAGGTTGAGCTGGAGGAGGCATGAGGCACAATCTTCTTGTTGGCCATGAAGAGGACGGGAGGAAGATGATGATTCAATGAGGTGCAACTTTCCCCTCTGTTTCCATCCTTTAAATAGGCTGGGAACGACGCGTTTCACAGAGGATTTTGTGGAGGATATCGAGGAGGATCAACACAAGAAAATAGAACGCGAACGGCACGAAGGGAGAGTCGACCGACCCTAGGGTTCGGCCGATCCCCTTCTGGCTCCATTCGGGCCACATTTTCTCGGGTCGATTAAATGGGCCTTCTAGAAGAAGAATTGGATGTGCCCATTAGTTTGACATGGATAATTTAAACAGAATTGAAAGAAATGGCATGGAAATCGATTAGATTTACCACGTCAAATTCTTTTTCTATATCCTTTTGGGAATCGAGAAATAATTTGAGTCGGTACCCATTCACTTTGAATAGTTGATCGTCATCACCTTGGAGTGTGATTGCTCCATGGGATGAAGTCTCTACTACAGTGAAGGGTCTTTCCCATTTACTTCTAAGCTTCCCATGTCCAAAGAGTTTAACCCTAGAGTTAAAGAGTAAAACTTTATCTCTAGGTTTGAACTCTTTCGGCATAATCCTCTTATCGTGCCATCTTTTGGTTCTCTCTTTATAAATTATGGCACTGTGGTACACCTTATCTCTCCATTCCTCCAACTCAGAGATTTGCTGCAATCGGTGATTTCTAGCTTCGTTAAGATTCATGTTCCACCGCTTGATGGCCCAATACGCTCTATGTTCCAATTCTACGGGAAGATGGCAAGTCTGCCCATAGACAAGTTGGAAAGGAGACATGCCGATAGGTGTCTTGTAGGCAGTACGATATGCCCACAATGCGTCGAGTAGCTTTTGCTTCCATCCCGTTCCCATTTCCAAGACAGACTTTTGCAGAATATTCTTAATTTGCGTATTAGATGTTTCTGTTTGACCACTTGTCTGTGGGTGGTATGGGGTAGCAATGTTATGCTGGACTCCAAGTTCCCTTAAAAAGTTCCGGAAGGTCTTATCTATGAAATGAGACCCTCCATCACCTATGACCATACGGGGAGTTCCAAAGCGTGGAAAAATGATCTCATGGAACATTTTCCTTGCTTGCTTGGAATCAACATTTTTGCATGGCAATGCTTCTACCCATTTTGACACATAATCGACGGCAACCAGAATATACTCGCAATCATAAGACCTAGGAAAAGGTCCCATGAAATCAATACCCCATACATCAAATAATTCCACTTGGGGATTGTATGTTAGGGGCATCGCATCGCGAGTAGAGATTCCTCCATGCTTCTGGCATTTCCAACATCTGCGAATGAATTCCTTGGTATCTTCATACATTGAAGTCCAATAGAATCCACTCTGCCAGATCTTTGCCTGAGTACGGTAAACAACGTAAGACCACCATGGGGGCCAGCATGGCATTTCTCTATAATTTTGGTGCCTTCGATTGATGGGATGCACCTTCTAAGAAGGCTATCGGCACATACTCGATAGAGGTAAGAGTCATCCCAAAGGTGTCTACGACTCTCATAAATGAGTTTCTTTTTGTTCTCCCCTGGTGGTACGTATCCCGTGACCATAAAGTTCAAGATATTTGCATACCAAGGGTGAGAGTCTGTCACCTTGAGGAGCATATCATCTCGTAGGAAGTCATTGATAGGTATGTCCATGGTTTGTGTGACTTCCATACACGAAAGATGATCTGCTACTGAATTCTCTACTCCTTTCTTATCTCTTATTTCCAGATCAAATTCTTGGAGTAGAAGAATCCACCGATTTAGCCTGGGTTTAGCATCCTTTTTGGTAAGCAGATATTTCAAAGCAGCATGGTCTGTGTAGACTATGACCTTTGCTCCAACCAAATAGGATCTAAACTTGTGGATAGCAAAAACTACTGCTAGGAGCTCTTTCTCAGTTGTGGCATAATTGAGTTGGGCTCCTGTCAGAGTTTTGCTAGCGTAGGCTATTGCGTGATGCTTTTTGTCTTTGGTTTGGCCTAAGACCGCACCAACAGCAAAGTCACTGGCATCACACATGATTTTGAATGGCAGCGTCCAATCAGGAGGTTGGATAATTGGAGCTGAGATCAGTGCCTTTTTGAGTATATCAAATGATTTAAGGCATTTCATCGAATTCAAAGGGAGCTTCTTTAGCTAATAGGTTGGTGAGGGGTCTAGCGATTTTGGAGAAATCCTTGATAAATCGTCGGTAGAACCCCGCATGACCTAAAAAGTTGTGGATTCTCTTAACATTGATAGGAGGTGGAAGTTTTTCAATACTTCAATTTTAGCTTTATCCACCTCTATCACTCTCTTGGCCACCAAGTGTCCAAGAACGATGCCTTCCCGGACCATGAAATGATACTTTTCCCAATTAAGCACAAGGTCCTTCTCCTGGCATCTTTGTAAGAACCTGTCTAAATTTTTTAGACAATGATCAAAAGTTTTTCCATAGACGTAGAAATCGTCCATGAAAACTTCCATGATATCCTCGATCATGTCTGAAAATATAGACATCATGCATCTCTAGAAAGAGGCAGGAGCGTTACACGGTCCAAAGGACATATGCCGGTAGGCATAGGTCCCGTAAGGACATGTGAACGTGGTCTTACTTCGATCATCGGGATGGAAGGAATTTGATGATATCCCGAATACCCATCAAGGAAACAGATGTAGGAGTGTTTTGCCAATTGCTCTAACATCTCATCGATGAAGGGCAATGGAAAATGGTCTTTCCTTGTTGCCTTGTTAAGTTTTCGGTAGTCAATGCACATCCTCCATCCCGTGATGGTCCGTTGAGGAATTAATTCATTCCTCTCGTTTTGAACGACCGTCATACCTCCCTTCTTAGGCACTACTTGAACTGGACTTACCCATTCACTATGAGGAACAGGGTAAATAATCCCGGCATACAGAAGTTTCAAGACTTCTTTCTTGACAACTTCCTGCATCGCATTATTCAATCGCCTTTGAGGTTCCCTTGAGGGTACACTCTCAGGGTCAATAGGAATACGATGGGTGCATAATGCTGGACTGATTCCCTTGAGATCCTGAAGTGAATATCCAAAAAAAGCTCTATGCCTTTCGAACATGGCTATGAGTGTTTCATCATCTGAAAGCTTGTCACTCATGATGACATGGGCTTCCAAATCGCCATTTAGAAAGGCATAACGTAGGCCTGGAGGTAGAATCTTGAGCTCAATAGGAGGTTTTGGGGAGGGCTCTTCTTTTGGTAATTCAATTTCCACCTGAAATTCATCCTCCTCTTGGACGTAGTCTTCTTCTCTTTCAATTTTAGGGGGTTCTAAAAATTGAAGAGTCCTAACCTCCTCCATTGGCTCATCTTGGATCAGAGATTCTGCAGATGTGTTCTTTGAGCGCAGAATAGGTATGGAGAAATTTCTCCCTCCAAGATTGATATTGAGGCTTCCTTCCAAAGGAACTTCCATGAGAAATTTTTCTATGGGAATCCCTATCATGATGTTGAAATCTTGGATTTCGAACACGCGAAAATCTAGGAAAGCCTCGACATCTTTGTGTATAACAGACACTTGTTGCAGAACCCCACATCCTTCAAGAATGGTTCCAAATGAATCTCAGAAGGATTTGCGTGTTGGTGCCAATGGCACATCACCAAGAATGGCGAGAGCACAAGAATCGGAAATGAGATTTGCTCCAACGGTAGGGTTGTATAGGATTCTCATTGGTGTCCCTCTAATAGAACATAAAATGGTAGCCAAAGGTGAGGTCATCCGAAGAATTTCATGTGAATTCTAGACTTCAGCTGTACACTCTCTGCTTAGGATAGAGGTCAACTCCTTGACCGTCTGACGGACGAACACCCTGTCAGGTGGTTCAGGTGGAGTTGGTGGCAATGAAGGTTTCCTATAGCAACAATACTTCGAGGTATTTCCATAATCTTCAAAAAGCTCTTCCTCGTAGAAAAATGGAAACTGTGAGGGTTGAATTTTTTCTACCTTCGTAGTCTCAGGTTCGGGAGAGGATTCCTCTGGCATGGCTTGGGGTAAATAAGAAATGGGTTCATCCTTGTCCAAGAGTGTATCCTCCGTTCTTGACACAACTTCCTCTCGGGGAGGCTCATTAACACCCATTATGAAGGAAGAATTTTCTAGAATTATGTCTAGAAGATCTTTGCCTTCTTCTGGAGTCTTATGGAGGAAAGATCCTCTGGCTGTAATGTCAAGATATAGGGCATACTCTTTGTTTAATCCCATGAAGAAATGTTGCAAAAGCATTGGATCAGGGATTAACAAATCTGGACCAGAATTTTTCAAAAGAGAAAATATGTCCCAAGTTGCACCTATGGATTCCTTCTCCATCTGCTGGAAGCATAGTACTTCCTTTCGTAAGGAAACAATTCGGGCAATGGGAAAGAAAGCAAGACAAAATTTATCTCGTAATTCACTCCAATCACCGTTTGTCTTCCCAACGTAGTGGTTGTGCCATTGTTTGGCTTTTTCCTTGAGGGAAAAGGGAAACAACTTCCATTTGAGAGTTTCCTGTGTCATACCTTTGATTAGGAGGCATGAACACAGTTGTTCGAACTCTCGTAGATGGTGGTAAGGGTTTTCACAATACGTTCCAGAGAAGGATTGTTCCCGAACCATGGCTATAAAGCCAGGGTGAAGTTTATAGCTGGTTGAACAAATAGGTTCTGCCGAAGGCTGTGGCTCACAGAACTTGCCCTTCGGAGCAGAGTAAGAAAAGATGGTGGGTTGCTCCATTTATATGGTGGTGGTAAGGTAAGAATAAGAAAGGTAAGATGATAGATAAGGGGGATATGATATGAGGGTGATCTTGGTTCAAAGATTAACAGCAACCGTTCCCCGGCAATAGCGCCAGAAATGCTTGTTGGTATTTCTTAACACCACAGAGTTATCCACAAGAGCACGAAAATACCGTTGTAGCACTTCCCCTCAAGGAGTATTCCCAAAAGTATCGAATCCAAAGAACGTGTGTGCTAATCTTTCGACTAGCTCACCCAAGGACACAAAGTTGGTTGGTAGGCAAGGAACAGAGAGGAATTCAAAATATTGATCCTAATTCAAGGTAGTTTGCAGTAGATGCTTGCTTCGGGCACGGGCTTACTCCTAGCAATACTAGGACGACTCCCGCCAAGAGCCTCTGGCATAGCTGAACGTGGAGGATTACGAAGGACAGATAGGGCTGTTACCACCTACTGCCTACCTCTTCAATCCGTGGGTCTACGAGACATCGAACGCTACTTAAATACCCTAGCACCATGCTAGCATACTAAGCAAATACCTTAAGAGTTGCAGCACAAGCCATCCTAAGGCAATGAACTAAATCATCGTTGAACCAATGTTGATTGCATAGCATAGTTATTCATATTAATATAATCATATCATAACTACATAGACTATAGTGGGGGTCTATAGTGTTTACGACCATAAGATGTGATCATGAGAGTACAATCATAAAGACTATACCTTCCACTTACATGGACTCCACAATCAAACAAGAAACACTTTGTCCAAGCATACGTATAAAAGAGGACTAAAGATAATATCTTTGTTGAGCACAAAGTCACAAATACAAGAAGGAATACATGAGATATACCTTTCCCAATGTGGAATTGGGAATAGAGACTCCTTCTACTCCTTTCCCAATTTGGACTTGGGACTAGAGGCTCTCCTCTCTACATCCTAACTCCTCTAAGGACTATGGAAGATAGTGTATACAATAGAATGATGCCCAAGTGGTGTGTGTTGAAGTGAGGGGTATGGGGTCCTATTTATACTAGTGTTGAGGTTGGTTCCCACCACCAAAAGCGCGCGAATCAGTCGTCATTGACTCTAGAGAACCGGGAGGAGCCAACACGTGGAAGTTGACCACGTTTAGCGCCAGGACCAGGTCGGCCGACCCCCTGGTTCGGCCGACCTGGTCAGGGCTCCAAACGGCACGTACTTCCTCCAGGTCGCTACCAGGTGGGTCCCATTGACTGATATTGGTGCTACACCATTGGGTGGCCTCAGATACTTCTGTGGTTCCACGTGTCATCGCCTGATTGGCTGGGATGATATTTTATAGGATTGGTCCCCATACTTTTCCTCAATTACTGTATAAATATCTGCATACACATATTTCTCCAAGTACAAGTGGAAATAGGTCAAGTAGAAAGGTGATGTGTGCAAGAAATGATCAATCCTTCACATAATTGAGTTATATTGACGGTTGAAATTGGTATATAACAACCGTCAACAAACTCCCCCAAGCTTATCATTTGCTTGTCCCGAGCAAAGTCAAGATTTTAGGTTGATGATCAGGAGTTGCTACAATGTTCTACCTTTCAAAAGCACTAAGTGCACAACAAAATACTCTACCTAGTATTGCAAAAAGTGGCTATGGTACTTCACCCTTCTTAAGTCATTATGGGAGTTATGCCTTCTCCTATTCATGGGTAATTGAAAGATAGAACAATAAATGGAGCAAGCATAGCCTAGATATCAAGTTCCACATAAATTCCGAAGAGATTCAAATTAGATTATAAGTACCTCAATTGATTATCTCAATCACTCCTTTGTGTATAGTGGAACTATGTCCTCACCAAGGCATTATGCCTATACTATTCCTACTCTTTGAATATGGCTTGTATGTGGAGCTTGGTAGGGAAAGTAAGTAGACATATTTGTAACACATCATATTTCTAAGTCAAAAGAGCAAGCCTTAGGAGAAACCAATTCAAACTTTTGAATCAAGACTTGTGCATGTGTGATGGAGTGGAGGTGGATGTGGAAACATTGAGATGACTCCTTTTGATGTAAACTCTCTTTATTGCAAGGATGAAACATGGCTACCCCTTTTTTTTATGCTTATGGAGTAAGCATATTTTTCTTCTTTTTTTTTCTCATGCTTATGATATAAGCATGCATTTTCTTTTTCTTTTTCTTTTTCTTGTAGCCATGTCTTCTACTCCTTTTTATGCAATAACTTGAAGAGAGTTCTAACTATGAATAGCATGCAGTTTCTCTTTTTATTGTGGAATGGTGGATATGATGGAATTTTGCTTCCTTCTAGTGTAGAAGTATAGCATGTGCAAGTGAAGTCTTGAATTCAAAAAGATTGAATGATTTCTCACATAGGTCTATTCTAGTTTGACTAGGCTCAATGTGAAAGCAAATAGCATACGCATAAGGTGTTGTCTATGTATAAATATCATATGGCTTTGGTAGGTATTTCCAATCAAATGAGGGAAACTTAAATCTTGATAGAATTTCTCCGGAAATCTAAGTTCCACTTTCAAAATAGGAATAGCAGCCCTATTACTAATTCAAATCTCCCAACAACCTAGAAGTAGATTAAGCTTTTGCTACCCACAATTTCTAAATCAAGGCAAAGTTAATTTTATCCAATTTAAGCAATATTCATAGAGTAGCAAGTTGTAAACTAGGGACTTAGGAAAAATAAAACAGAGCAACTATTCATTATTTCATCTATGTAAATTCTAAATCATTCTTACCGCACATCTTTATTTGATAAGCAAAGCAAATCTAAGTTCCTATTTTTATGTTTTTTTAGATGCATGTTGGATGAATGGAAAGTAAATATGCAATGGATGATTTGAAATAAAAATGAAGTGGGTGTGATACAAGTTACCTTAAGTGGGGATCCTCCCCCAAGCTTATTCTTGATCAAGGTCCGTGATAGGGGTTGAAACCCTAACGATGGATGTTGGCCATGAGTTGGCCTATCCTTGTTGCAGCGTGGCTTTGACAATGGAGGGTTGAGTGTTGATTGTTGTGTTGCCTCCCATAGACACCATGAGTGTGGTTGAATAGAGTGTTTTCGAGGTTGATCGTCCGCACATCAGAGTCTCCATGTGTTGGGTGTGATTTGTCATTCCTTGGCTTCTAGCCACATAGGAACAACTTGCACCCAATGATAGTGGTAAATCCCTTGAGCTTGAATGAGTGCTTAGAATAGTTGAGAGCATAATGCTCTCACCCATTCGTGGCAGCCCATTCGTTGCTCATGGAGGGTTCTCATTTCAAATCTCTAGCCTCGTATAGTTATGATTGACCTTCGAGCATAATTTCCGATAGGTAGCAACCATCCTCATTTACTCCTTGGCCAAGAGATGTTGAAATGGGATCCTCTAGGGATCAAAACAATCATCTTCTTGAATGCCTGCATACTAATATTACTCCTGCAAACTTCCTCTCTTGAATAGAGAGGGATGGTTAGCTCCCGATACTTGTACAAATGAACGTTCGAGTTAGATAACCGAACTTTCATTTGTACATACGGGGAAGAACAAAATCAAAGATGCATTGGTTCCAATGTCAAGTGTATCCATGATCAATGTGTTATTCATTGATAAGAGTGGAGCTTTATGGATAATTCATGTTGCATATTTTCTAAAGCTCCTACTCATAGCAATGCATGTGATAGAAATATACTAATATGGATCCCTACATCTTTTAAAGTTTCTAACCATCTTAGCTTTTAAGACAAATTTTATCATTTAGACCATGACAAACAAGATTCTCAATTTTATCCTCCTAAACTTCACTAGGAATTTAAAATTTAGTGACTCCCCAAAAAAACAATTCAAATTTAGAGCAAGGGTATCACTTATTACTAGGAGTTTGAAATATAGTGACACCATCTATGCATGAAGCTCAATTAAAAATTATGGCTGTCACTATGCCTAAGTTTCTATATGCCAATTCACTAATTAAGTCATGACCCAAAGTTTTATTTTCTAAACCTAGACAAAAATGATTAAGTCTACAAAATAATGCTTAAAGGATTCTAGGTACTTGTAAGCGGGATTTTTCTAAACTTGGAGTAATGCTTTAGATTTTTCCAAGTAAGGCGGGATTTCCTTTTGGAGATCCAAAAGTCAATACCCACACTTACTCTTGTGAGGATGCTTGAGAATTAAATGATGAGGAAGTGTCATCCTTCCTCACAAATGCAAGCGAATACATCCAATTCTATGGCAAACTAAACAATGAAAAATTCTAAACTCATACCTCATTTGAAGAGCAATTGGTGATGAAGGTCTTTGTGTGAGAAACTCACAAACTTAATTTTCGACGTAGGCTTGATGGTTGATGTCAAATGCCAAGTTGAGATTGGATTTGGCAATGGATTTGGTTCTGGCTCCTCCATTGGGTCATCATCTTGAACATTTCTCTTCCTCAAACTCAAAATGAGTTTGAAGGAGAGACGTGTTCTCAAATCCTCCCAATGGTGACTTAAGCTTGATGAAACCTTCCACTTTCTTGCCATACTACCTCTTCACAATTTTGACCTAGCTGCACTATAATCAAGAACACACAAAACAACTCAAAAAAGGGTTAGTTAGCCAAAAGCAAATTGAATCCAATTTTCAAATTGTCTTGCCCAGCTTGAAATAAACTTGTAAATGCAATGAGGGTCAAAGCAAATCTTTTTGGTTTGAACTAGGAAGATAAATTCAAGTGGTCATGCACGTAGTTCATATCCAATTAAATTACTCCCCTAATTCAAATTTTTAGTTTTTTGATGGTTGGAAATTTTACTTTCCAACATGCAAGTGTGGAATTTCAAACATGCAAATGCAAGGGTTGATGCAATTTGGAAAAAAAATATGAGATAACTACCAATTAACCTATTGGCAAGGACTCATCGAATTTTTGAAGTCCGATGAGTAGGACTTACCTCTGTTCTGTTCAGCGTGATGATTTGTTGTCCAATCCCTAGGTTGAAGATGTGGGCGATTTCTTCTGTTTTGACATGCCAAACTCATTTGGGTGTCATTTGGACATATGTGCCACATGATGGCCCTAGCCTCTCCCCATTGTATTTATATAGACATGTTGTTGTAGCGACAGTTCTCCCTCTTGAATGTATTCCTTCATGAGCATGGTGAGGCTTTGTCCTTCTTAGCGGTGCCACTCTGACCATATTGATATTCCATTGAATCAACCCGTACCTTGATCATGGATCAAAGGCTTCCTTGGGCATGATGACATGTGGACTCCACAATCAAACAAGAAATGCTTCATCCACAATGTCTCTTGCCCTAGGTTGAATGGGTTTGGTCGAAGTGTGGGAATCCAAACAAGTGATGTGGGATATCTTAGACTTTGAATGCTCCTTAAGTTCTTGTCCTTGGCCAAGATCTTCATGTGAATGTTGTCTTGATTTCTGCTTGGCCAAGATACTTCAAGGTAGGCTAGTTGAACTTAAATCCCTTGGAAATCCATAGTCTCCTTGAATACAAGGGTGATGTTAATTCCACCCTTGACCTCCTTGTGAATGGTAGTCATTGAAGTTGTTGATTGAAAAAGGTTCTCATGGGTCTTAGGGAAATAATTGCCACGCATCCCATGATGACATGGATTTTCACAAATCATGTGAATATCCACGACTTGTATTACCAAACAAATCTCCAACGACTTGGATATTCATGACACTTCAATGGGAGGTGTAGTTCCATAACTAGCATATCCACCTTGTGATGTGGTGTGCATGACAAGCTATGGGAACTCGAGCATTCTTCAATCCACCCCTTGAGTGGAGACCTTCTTCTCATCCATGATGAATGAGAATAGGACTCCTTCAGCTCCAGCATGAATCTGGCCATGGATTGGTGGAGCCAACCCATGACACGAGTGTTGGATGAAGAGCCAACTATCCACCCCATGGTGGAGGCAAACCAAGAAGAACTTCTTGGAGCCTTCCCCAAACTTGGGTATGGATGACTTTGGCTCCTACTGAAAGCTGAAATTCTCCCGCAAAAGGCGATGGTGTTGCCTAGCGGACATTTGTTGAGTTACACCTTGAATCATCTTGCAGTTTAGCACTTGCGTCCTGGTTGGCCATCCCATACAATGGGTTGGCCAACGCTACCCTGTTTTCACACAAAGGAGAAAACAAACAAGGGTAATCCTGTCTAATAACTATTAGTACCTATAGCTTAATCACAAGTGATAGCTATCCTTCACTTCCTTTGCCTTCCCCGGCAACGGTGCTAGAAATGCTTGTTGACGGCTCCTAAGATATACTAACAAACCATCCCCGGCAACGGCGCCAGAAATGCTTGTTGACGGCTCCTAAGATATACTAACAAATCATCCCCGGCAACAGCGCCAGAAATGCTTGTTGGTATTTGTTAACACCACAGATCATCTCCGGTAAAGAGATGAGATCCGCAAGCGCACTGAAGATACCATTGTAGCATTTCACCCATGAGTACTCCCAAGGGTATTTTATTTATCCCAAAGGAAGGCAATGGAGTAAAGTATATACTACTCTTATGGTCAAGCTATGGGATACTAATCAATTATCCGGACAGGGGGTAATTTGATAATAGAGGTAGTGTGACACACACCTAGGCAATCTATTCTAAAGGATAAATGGGTCCTGGAGGGAGATTGGATTAAGAGTTAGGGAGTTGCTCCTACAATGCTCCTAATACATATACATAGCCTAAGGTAGATACTAATGGTCATGTCAATGATGAATTCCTATGCAATGCTATTCAACGCATCGGGCACAGGCTTACCCCTAGTAATACTAGGGCGACTCCCGCCAAGAGCCTGTGTGAAAGTGCATCTAGGACTCCCTTGTGGGTTTTGGATGATTTATGACAAGCAATTGGGATCCTAACCTCTTTGTTGAGATGAATGCAGGCCTATAATAGAAAAATGAATAAAATACCAAAAAGAAGGGATGATGAGGAGCAAAGTGGAAATGAGCTCAAGGAAAAAGAGTTGTAGATTATTGTGTATGGAGTGTGTTAAGAAAACACACCCCAAGAGATCAATCCTAATTAAAAACACACATTGCACAAAGTTACACAGAACCGGACTAGTCCAATCACAACCGGACTAGTCCGATAACCTTTTTGCACCAGATCGGACAAGTCCAATATCTGTCAGACTAGTCCGATATCTTTCTGACTAGAATCGGACTAGTCCTCCCCAGTGCGAACTAGTCCTCAAAACACTACACAAGTCACACAAAACGGACAAGTCCATTGTCAACCGGACTAGTCTGATATTCTTTCTGATCCACTTCAGACAAGTCCGATATTCACACGGACTAGTCCGAAAAACCCACTGATCTAAATCGGACAAATCCTCCAAGTGCGGACTTGTCATACAACACACTTAGGGTTTCACATGTCCGCACAAGTCCGATTTACATCGGACTAGAAGATTTCCAGTAACGAAATCGGACAAGTCCATTTTCAGCCGGACTAGTCCGATATTTCGGGACACTTAGGGTTTGCTACACACAGCACACCGGACTAGTCTGAACTTTCTGAACCCTAACGGTAACTTTTAGAAACCCCATATAAATAGAGGTGCACGAACCAATTTAACAACCTCTCGAACCCTAGCGCCGTCACACCCCCCAAGAGCCTCAAAAACGACATCTCTCCACGAAATTAAGTGCAACATCGATCAATCCCTTAAGGATTCACTCTAGATCATTGGAGAGACACTTGCAACACCACATTGAGCTATTGGTTTGATTCTCTAACACACTCCTGCGTTCAATTGTAACTTTTGAGTGTGTTTTCGGTGGCATTGTGTTTTGTAATCTAAGGGAGCTCTCAACGTGTGAGAACGCCCCTTGAATTAAGTTATTCACCCCTTTGTGATTAGTGGAAGAGGATTGGCCTTCGTGGTGATCCAACGAGGGTAGGGTTGGAGAAGACCCGGCCCTTTTGTAGACTCCTCAACGTGGATGTAGGTTGCCTTCGTAGTAGCCGAACCACGAGATAAATCGTTGTGTCTTGTTTTAGTGTTCGTCATTCTAATTAATCAACTCAATCTAGGGTTTCATACACATTGCTCATCTTACGTTAAATTGTTGAACATAAGACTTAATTGTTATATAATCCAGCATATAACTATAAAACTGTTGTTTGATTCTATATTTCCGCTGTACACATAAAAGAATCAAACCAATCAATCAAGTTCAATCAACTTAGTCCGTGAACACCGAACTAGTCCGCACTTTACCGGACTAGTCCGATATCTCTGGTACTGAACTGGTTGTTGAGTGTTGCAGGATCCGACAATTTTCAAAAAGGCCTATTCACCCCCCTCTAGGCCTACATTCACTGTGGCATAGCCAAACGTGGAGGATTACAAAGGACAGATAGGGCTGTCACCACCTACTGCCTACCTCTTCAATCCGTGGGTCTATGAGACATCCAACGCTACTTAAATACCCTAGCACCATGCTAGCATACTAAGCAAATACCTTAAGAGCTGCAGCACAAGCCATCCTAAGGCAATGAACTAAATCATCGTTGAACCAATGTTGATTGCATAGCACAATTATTCATATTAACATAATCATATCATAACTACATAGACTATAGTGGGGGTCTATAGTGTTTATGACCATAAGATGTGATCATGAGAGTACAATCATAAAGACTATACTTTCCACTTACATAGACTCCACAATCAAACAAGAAACGCTTTATCCAAGTATACGTATAAAAGAAGACTAAAGATAATATCTTTATTGAGCACAAAGTCACAAATACAAGAAGGAATACATGAGATATACCTTTCCCAATGTGGAATTGGGAAGAGAGACTCCTTCTACTGCTTTCCCAATTCGGACTTGGGACTAGAAGCTCTCCTCTCTACATCCTAACTCCTCTAAGGACTATGGAAGATAGTGTATACAATAGAATGATGCCCAAGTGGTGTGTGTTGAAGTTAGGGGTATGGGGTCCTATTTATACTAGTGTTGTGGTCGGCTCCCGCCACCAAAAGCGCGCGAATCAGTTGTCATTGACTCCAGGGAGCCCGGAGGAGCCAACACGTGGAAGTTGACTGCGTTTGGTGCCAGGACCAGGTCGGCCGACCCCCTGGTTCGGCCGACCTAGTCAGGGCTCCAAACGGCCCGTACTTCCTCCAGGTGGCTACCAGGTGGGTCCCATTGACTGATATTGGTGCTACACCGTTGGATGGCCTCGGATTTGTTTGTGGGCCATTTGATCCATGTGGTGCCACGTGTCGTCGCCTGATTGGCTGGGATGATATTTTATAGGATTGCTCCGCATACGTTTCCTCAATTCCTGTATAAATATCTGCATACACATATTTCTCCAAGTACAAGTGGAAATAGGTCAAGTAGAAAGATGATGTGTGCAAGAAATGATAAATCCTTCACATAATTGAGTTATATTGATGGCAGAAATTGGTATATAACAGCCGTCAACACGGACAAGTCCACACTGGAAGGGCTTGTCCGAACCTATACAGAGAGGATATCGGACTAGTCCGGAGTATATCGGACTAGTCCGTTTTTCCTGTGAAATGTGAAGTGTGTGAGGATTTCTTTTGTGCTTGAGCTCTTGGGATGTGTTACACCAACACACTCCCTACACAATGATGTATTCTATTCAACTCTTGAGATCTTTTCCGAATTAATCTTCATTCTCCTTTCTTTTTGGTGCTTTCTTCATTCTTTGATTAAAACATGTGCTCATCTCAATAGTGTGGTTAGGATCTCATTTGTTTGTCATAAATCAACCAAAACCCACAAGCAATTGCTAGATGCACTTTTAATCTCCCCTTTTTGGTGATTGATGACAACCAATTGAGATTTCACAAAATATGATAAAAATACAAAATTTTGAAAAAGTGTGCACATATGAGCTTGAAACACAATTAGCAATGACAGTGTGACGCCCAGTTCCGAAAAATGAACCAAGCTAACGCATATGTGTGCCCAGGATGTTCATCACACATACACGAGTGCAATCACAAATGATATACAAAAAATTACCACAGAACAAGATTAATTAACCAAATTTTATTACACAAACCAGATTATCCTCGAATACAATCTCTAATGAATATTTATGACAAGTTCAACTAATGTAGTGGAAATAAACTAATTAAGCAAACTAAGCAACTAAGCATAAGGGATAGGGTATAGCGCAGCTCCAATCAACACCACATGCAAAGCTGACGGTAGACACGGCCTAGAACTCCGCATTATCGCCATTAAACTCCCAAACCTGACCTGCAACTGTTGGGGGGGATTGCAAGAGTGAGTACATGTCGTACTCAGCAAGTGTGGAAAGTATGACATGTGGCTGATTCAAATGACGACAATAATAATGGCAAAGTGTTGAAAAGTACATTAAAAACATTTGAAAAGCAATATATCATATGTATGTGAAGTAAATCCATCATAATCATAAGTAATATCATAATACCAATCTGAATTCACAACCATCATCAATAATTTCAGATTTCACCATTGCTAATAACCATATTCAATACCAGAAATTAATCCATAACCATAACCAAACCGTAACCATCCCAAATACCATCCCAATACCAAGTACCTTCTAATCATGGAAGTTGTCCAGGTGCTCATAACCGGGAGCACGACTATCATGATAGTTTTATTAGACTCTGCAGCGTTTGTACCACTTTACCCACGTGTTTGTGATTTCATCACCCGTCGGCGACTAAAGAACCTCTCTTATGCCCATTACACTTGCTTTGTTGTATGGCCAAGAGATCACAAAATAGCCTTTACAAAGGGATTACTAGTCTATTTAGACCCCACTGAGGTTTCGCCGGTGGCGATGCCTCCAACTGAGCACATCTTCAACCAAGGGCCCCCTCTTGAGCCATTCGGATCCCAGGGTAGCCCCACCAATCATCAACAAACCCAATCCGACTACCCCTTCCCCGAGCATCCACAATGGTCCAAACAGCACTAGCAAAACCCTAATTAATCAGCTACGCCGCACCCATACTTGGCCTCGTGGTGGCACTGTAGTCCTGGCTTATTCTCGCATGAACCGGTCCTTAGATCTAAATCAAGCAAACCACCATAACATCCAACCCATCCACATACCAGGCTTGCTTAGATCACCCATTACCATACCAGATTTAACCAGTTCACATTAACCAGAATATCATTAATACATAATTAAATGTGTAGTGTTGGTTTCCATCCTAGTTGATTAAGTGAAGCAAAAAGGTAAAAGCCCTTCCCGACTCTCTACCATATATTTCAGGTGACAAGGGTGGTCAAACAACGCTAGTAAACTTCCTACCATAGGATTCCCATCAATTTGACACAAGCATGCAGTTTTGCAAACAAAACATTTATTTTAAAACAGGATCAATATGCTTCAAGGACACTTGCCTTTCTCTTGCTGTTGATTAGGGTCAAAGCCTTCAAACTCTTGGTGTTGTAGATCCTCCGCGGCACTCTCTAGCATAAATCCGTCTAATCCACACAATAAACATACAATACAAGAAACACAATCAAAGAGTGCACAAATATTACTCAATATGATATGACATGCATGATTGATGCAAATGCAAGGTAGAACTTGTTACTAGATTGCTTTTAATGATCACTAACTAGTTCTAATAGCTTTTAACAAGTTTATACAGGTTTGGAATTGATTAGATCAATTTTTAGAATTAATTCAATCCAATTTAACCAGAAAGATCGGACTAGTCCGCTAGGGACCGGACAAGTCCGCACTTTATGAGATCAGCAGATTAGGGTTTTCTAGATCGACGTAAATTCGAAGATTAAGGGTTGTGTTCATGTAAGGAAAAGAGAATAGAAGGTATACCAAGTGTTTAGGACTCCAATGAATCAAGAAACTTGGAGGTAGCACTTGGATCTTGATGATCTAGGGTTGGTGATGAACTTGGAGAT
Organism: Tuctoria greenei; assembly: GCA_036927565.1. Classification (NCBI taxonomy): domain Eukaryota; kingdom Viridiplantae; phylum Streptophyta; class Magnoliopsida; order Poales; family Poaceae; genus Tuctoria; species Tuctoria greenei. The sequence continues at coordinate 103,123,459 of JAYESD010000007.1, read as the reverse complement.
GAATTGGTGATGAAGAACGAAACTTGGTGGAGATCTTGATCCTCTTTCGTTTCCTCCTCTTCTTCTTCTTGCTTGGGATCTTCTCCTCCCTCCTTGATGGTGGATCTCCACGAACTAGGGTTTGGGTGGGTGGAAAAGTGGCAAATAGATGTCAATCCAAGGGGTGGGGTTGTTTATATAGAGGTGGAGGCTAGGGTTAGATGGATATCGAGTTTGGGAGGAGTAGAGGCCGGTTTAGAGTCCCACATGAGCTCTAAAAGAGTTAGGCACGACGTCCCTTGGCCCACTTAATGTGAAACCCAAGAAACAAGTCGTAAAACAAAAGATCCAATCGGAGTCACGAAATATCGGACAAGTCCGAACAGGACCGGACTAGTCCGAAGTCGTCCAGAGAGAAAATCGGACAAGTCTGGCCAAACATCGGACAAGTCCGAATTTGAACAGAAAGGAAAACGGACAAGTCCGCTGGAACACCGGACTAGTCCGGAAAAGTCCAGGGACTTAGCAAATTTTTAAAGGATTCTTGGAATATCGGACTAGTCCGCACAAAATCGGACAAGTCCGAAATTTCCAGTGCCGAAAATTGGACTAATCCGCAGCCAAAACGGACAAGTCCGTTTTTAGTCAGAGAGAAATCAGACTAGTCCGCACAAAATCGGACTAGTCCGCACTTTCCTGCGTTTTAAGTGCGGTTTTGTTCCAAATCAATTTTAAACTTGTTCCTCTTTATGTGGATTAATGTTAAACATGTATATGAATGTATGCAAGGCATGATGCATGAAAATGAGGGTATTACAAACCTACCCCCCTTAAAATGAATCTCGCCCTCGAGATTCGACGTGGAAGAGAAAAGATAGGGAAATTCCTTCTTGAGATCACCCTCCAATTCCCACGTCGCTTCTTTTTCTGTGTGGTGTTTCCATTGGACTTTACACCATCTAATGACCTTGTTCCTTGTGACTCTCTCCTTGGTTTCCAAGATTTTGACCGGTTGCTCGGCATAAGTCAAATCTTCCTCTAGCTCCAATCCTTCCATTGGCACTTGTTCTTCCGGTACTCTCAAGCACTTCTTGAGCTGGGAAACATGAAAGACATCATGTACGTCTGAAAGATGAGCTGGCATCTCTTATATACTACTTCTCCCCTTTTGTCCAAAATCTTGAATGGTCCAATATAGCGAGGTGCGATCTTGCCCCTTATGTTAAACCTCTTATGACCCCTCATTGGTGACACCTTGAGGTAAACAAAACCTCCCACTTCAAAGGCTAATTTCCTTCTCCTATTGTCCGCATAGCCTTTTTGCCTTGATTGGGCAGCCCTCAAGTTTTCACGAATTATTTGGACTTGCTTTTTGGCTTCTTGCAACACATCCGGACCAAATACTTGAGTTTCTCCTGCCTCATTCCAAAATAAGGGTGTCCTACACTTCCTCCCATAAAGTGCTTCATATGGTGATATTTTCAAGCTTGCTTGGTAACTATTGTTGTATGAAAATTCTGCGTAATGCAAGCTTTTGTCCCAACTTTTCCCATGCTTTAAAGCACAAGCTCTTAACATGTCCTCCAAAATCTGATTGGTCCTCTCGGTTTGTCCATCCGTTTGAGGATGATATGCTGAACTAAAATTCAACCTCATTCCCAAAGCTTCATGCAACTTTTGCCAAAATCTGGAGGTAAATTGAGAACCTCTATCCCAGACTATCTTCTTCGAGACTCCGTGTCGACACACAATATGCTCCATGTATATTTCGGCCAATCGTGCAGCTGTATATTTGGTCTTCACAGGGACAAAATGAGCTGACTTGGTTAAGCGATCCACAATTACCCAAATTGAGTCATACCCGGACTGAGTATGTGGTAACCCAACTATGAAGTCCATTCCAATTTCTTCCCACTTCCATTCCGGAATCTTCAATGGTTGCAATAATCCGGCTGGCCTTTGATGTTCCGCCTTGACTCGTTGGCACACATCACACAATGCTACATATTCAGCTATGCCCTTCTTCATGCTATCCCACCAATAGCAAGTCTTCAAGTCTTTTTACATCTTTGTACAACTAGGGTGAATTGAGTAAGGCGAGTCATGTGCCTCCTTTAATATTGTCCCCCGAATATGTTTCACATTAGGCACAACGATCCTCTTTCCAAGCCATAAGGTACCATGTTCATCCTCGTCAAATCTGAATTCTCTCCCTTCCTCAGTCCTTTCCTTGATTTCCTTGATCTCCTCATCCGTGGTTTGTGCTTCTCGAATTTCTTGCTCCAAGGTTGGGTTTAGCTCCATTATTTCCATCTCATTTACAAACTCGAGGTTCAACCTTTCAAACTCCTTACATAACTCGGATGGTAACTCTCGAACTGTGAGTTGCTGACTTACTCCCTTTCTACTCAAAGCATCGACCACTACATTGGCTTTTCCCGGATGATAGTTGATTCCCAAATCATAATCTTTGATGAGCTCCAACCATCTTTGTTGCCTCAGGTTCAGATCCATTTGTGTGAAAATATACTTAAGACTGTTGTGATCCGTATAAATTTCACACCTATGTCCAAGAATATAGTGTCTCCAAATATTCAATGCGTGTACCACGGCTGCTAGTTCAAGATCATGTGTGGGGTAATTCTGCTCATGTTTCTTCAATTGTCTTGATGCATAGGCGACCACTTGACCTTCTTGCATAAATACACATCCAAGTCCTTGTCTCGATGCGTCGCAATAAATATCGAAACTCTTGCTTACATCCGGCAATACCAAAACTGGGGCTGTTGTCAACCTCTTCTTTAACTCCTCAAAGTTCTCTTGACAAGCTTGAGTCCATTGGAACGCCTTTCCCTTCATTAGCAACTCCGTCATAGGCTTGGCTATCTTGGAAAAGTCCTTGATGAATCTATGATAATATCCATCCATCCGAAGAAAACTCCTTATTTCCTTGACATTTTGTGGCGGTTCCCACTTCAACACGTCTCCCACTTTTCCGGGGTCAACCGATACTCCTCCTCCTGAGATGATATGACCCAAAAATGATACCTCTCTCAACCAAAACTGACACTTGTTGAACTTGGCATACAATTGATGCTCCCTCAATTTCTGCAACGTAAGCCTCAAGTGTTCCTCATGTTCCTTCTCATCCTTCGAGTAGATCATAATATCATCAATAAACACCACAACGAACTTGTCCAAGTACTCCGTGAAGACCTTATTCATGAGGTACATAAAGTAGGCAGGCGCATTTGTCAATCCAAAAGACATCACGGTGTACTCATAAGATCCATATCGTGTTCTAAAAGCTGTCTTGGGTATGTCCGATGGTCTAATCTTCATTTGAAAGTATCCCGACCTCAAATCAATCTTAGAGAAGACACAATCACCCTTCATCTGATCAAACAAGTCTTCTATGTGCGGCAAGGTGTACTTTTTCTTGATTGTTACCTCGTTGAGAGCTCGGTAATCCATGCACATCCTTTGGGATCCATCCTTCTTGTCCACGAACAGCACGGGCGCTCCCCAAGGTGAAGAGCTAGGGCTAACAAAACCCTTCTCTAATTGCTCTTGAATTTGCTTCTTGAGCTCCGCTAATTCCATAGGAGGCATCCTATACGGCCTCTTAGCTATAGGTACAGTTCCAGGTATTAAATCAATAACAAACTCAATGTCTCGATCAGGTGGCATACCTGGCAACTCGTCCGGAAAAACATCCAAAAATCCACACACCACCAGAATCTCCTCAATTGTGGCACCGTCCATATGATTCAACTCCAATTGCTTCGGTGCGGTTTGAGATGCTTCAAATTCTATGGTGATCCCTTCTTCATTGGTCAACTTCACCGTCTTCGTGGCAACTCAATAACTCCATTGTGCTTCCTCAACCAGTCCATACCAAGTATAATGTCCAATCCTTGAGAATCCAAAACAATGAGGTTGGCGGAGAAGTCTACCCCCTTATTCTAAGGCTTACTTTTGGACATACTATATTTGTCCTCTTCTCTCCTCCAGGAGACTTAACCAACAGAGTAAACTTCATATGAGAGATAGGCAAACTATACTTGGCAACATACTTTGATGCAATGAATGAATGCGATGCTCCAGAATCAAATAGCATAGTCGCGGGGTTGCAGTTGGCGAGAAACATACCAATGACCACGTAATCCGCTTGTTGAGCATCCTCCGTTGAGACATGATTCACGTTGCCGCGAGCAAAATTCTGCTGTCCACGGCTTCCTTGTGGCTGTCCTCCATTGGGTCTTGGGTTTTGCCTCGGCGCATTGCTTCCTTGACCAAGGCCTGACTTAGAACATTGATGCGCAAAGTCCAGCTTCTCCACAAGTATAACACTTCTTAACTCCACCAGAATTATTGGGACGAGCTTGGTTTTGAGCATTGGCTCCAGGAAAATCAGCACGAGGCGCATAAGGCATTGGAGGCCTAGGTGCTTGCATGACAGGGCGCTGCTGCACAAACTGAGTTGGGCGCGGTGCAAATCCAGGACGTTGAGCAGGAATAGAAGAGCTGTAATATGGCGCATTGGGTGGTGCAAGGCGAGGGCGCACATTACTTCCTTGTTATTGTCCTTGATATGGCGCCTTCCTCTTGATTTCTTGCTCCATCTCACAGATTTTGTTCTCAACCACAATTGCTTTGTTCACAAGCTTCTGAAAATTTGCATAATCACAATTGAGCAATTGCACCTGGATCTCATTGTTCAAGCCCCTCATGAACAAGTATTGTTTCCGGCTGTCCCGACTAATATCCTCAGGCGCATACCTTGAAAGTTGAGTGAATTTATTGAGATATTCACTCACGCTTGATCTTCCTTGCCTCAAATTCTCAAATTCCTGCCTCTTCAAGAGCATAACACCTTCCGGCACATAATGAGAACGAAAATTCTCCTTGAATTCGGCCCAAGTAATTCTCTCTTGGTTCTCATGAGCGTTGCAATAAGAATCCCACCAATCCGCAGCTGCTCCAACGAGTTGATGAGAAGCAAATAGCACCTTCTCCCGGTCATTGCATTGGACAATAGCTAGCTTCTTCTCCACGGACTTGAGCCAATCATCCGCATCCATAGGGTCGGCGGCTTGAGCAAAGGTTGGTGGCCTAGTCCTCATAAACTCTCCTAATCGGTTATGAGGATGCGGAGGTGGCGGTGGAGGCATGTGGGGCTGATTGTTGATATTGCCAGCCTACAGCTGTCCCATTGTTTGTATCATGATCTACGTGAGCTGGTTTGCATAGCCAATAGTTGCTCAATGTTGATAGCTCCCTGGGTAGATCCTTGTCCGATGTTGTTCTGAGGCACTCCATTGTTCTCCTCCTCATCATTGCCATCCCTCTGGTTGCGAGTCCTCACCATCTGAAGAAAAGCAATAGGTAAGAATTAGAGAACGCCCCCAACTATACGCATTAAGGGCTATGAAACTAAACAGCTAGCTACACTAGCCTAGGTGGACATGGCAATGCTAAAGCATCCCAAAATCCTCTATTAAGCACACAAGCAAGCAATATATATAGCAAACAGCACTCCAAGCAAAAACACATCGATTCCTGAGTGCTCCTATGTGCTCTAAAGTGTCCATTCTATCTAGGCTGCATCCTACGGTCAACCTGTGGCTCTGATACCAATCTGTGATGCCCGGTTCCGTAAAAATGAACCAAGCTAACACATATGTGTGCCCAGGATGTTCATCACACATACACGAGTGCAATCACAAACGATATACAGAAAATTACCACAGAACAAGATTAATTAACCAAATTTTATTACACAAAACAGATTATCCTCGAATACAAGCTCTAATGAATATTTATGACAAGTTCAACTAATGCAGCAGAAATAAACTAATTAAGCAAACTAAGCAACTAAGCATAAGGGATAGGGTATAGCGCAGCTCCAATCAACACCACAGGCAAAGCTGACGGTAGACACGGCCTAGAACTCCGCATTATCGTCATTAAACTCCAAAACCTGACCTGCAACTATTGGGGGGGGGGGGATTGCAAGAGTGAGTACATGTCGTACTCAGCAAGTGTGGAAAGTATGACATGTGGCTGATTCAAATGACGACAATAATAATGGCAAAGTGCTGAAAAGTACATTAAAAACATTTGAAAAGCAATATATCATATGTATGTGAAGTAAATCCATCATAATCATAAGTAATATCATAATACCAATTTGAATTCACAACCATCATCAATAATTCCAGATTTGACCATTGCCAATAACCATATTTAATACCAGAAATTAATCCATAACCATAACCAAACCGTAACCATCCCAAATACCATCCCAATACCAAGTACCTTCTAATCATGGAAGTTGTCCAGGTGCTCATAACCGGGAGCACGACTATCATGATAGTTTTATTAGACTCTGCAGAGTTTGTACCACTTTACCCACGTGTTTGTGATTTCATCACCCGTCGGCGATTAAAGAACCTCTCTTATGCCCATTACACTTCCTTTGGTGTATGGCCAAGAGATCACAAAATAGCCTTTACAAAGGGATTACTAGTCTATTTAGACCCCACTGAGGTTTCACTGGTGGCGATGCCTCCAACTGAGCACATCTTCAACCTAGGGCCCCCTCTTGAGCCATTCGGATCCCAGGGTAGCCCCACCAATCATCAACAAACCCAATCCAACTACCCCTTCCCCGAGCATCCACAATGGTCCAAACAGCACTAGCAAAACCCTAATTAATCAGCTACGCCGCACCCATACTTGGTCTCGTGGTGGCACTGTAGTCCTGGCTTATTCTCGCATGAACCGGTCCTTAGATCTAAAGCAAGCAAACCACCATAACATCCAACCCATCCACATACCAGGCTTGCTTAGATCACCCATTACCATACCATATTTAACCAGTTCACATTAACCAGAATATCATTAATACATAATTTAATGTGTAGTGTTGGTTTCCATCCCAATTGATTAAGCGATGCAAAAAGGTAAAAGCCCTTCCCGACTCTCTACCATATATTCCAGGTGACAAGGGTGGTCAAACAACGCTAGTAAACTTCCTACCATAGGATTCCCATCAATTTGACACAAGCATGCAGTTTTGCAAACAAAACATTTATTTTAAAACAGGATCAATATGCTTCAAGGACACTTGCCTTCCTCTTGCTGTTGATTAGGGTCAAAGCCTTAAACTCTTGGTGCTGTAGATCCTCCGTGGGACTCTCTAGCGTAAATCCACCTAATCCACACAATAAACATACAAGACAAGAAGCACATTCAAAGAGTGCACAAATATTACTCAATATGACATGACATGCATGATTGATGCAAATGCAAGGTAGAACTTGTTACTAGATTGCTTTTAATGATCACTAACTAGTTCTAATAGCTTTTAACAAGTTTATACAGGTTTGGAATTGATTAGATCAATTTTTAGAATTAATTCAATCCAATTTAACCAGAAAGATCGGACTAGTCTACTAAGGACCGGACAAGTCCGCACTTTACGAGATCAGTAGATTAGGGTTTTCTAGATCGACGTAAATTCGAATATTAAGGGTTGAGTTCATGTAAGGAAAAGAGAATAGAAGGTATACCAAGTGTTTAGGACTCCAATGAATCAAGAAACTTGGAGGTAGCACTTGGATCTTGATGATCTAGGGTTGGTGATGAACTTGGAGATGAATTGGTGATGAAGAACGAAACTTGGTGGAGATCTTGATCCTCTTTCGTTTCCTCCTCTTCTTCTTCTTTCTTGGGATCTTCTCCTGCCTCCTTGATGGTGGATCTCCACGAACTATGGTTTGGGTGGGTGGAAAAGTGGCAAATAGATGTCAATCCAAGGGGTGGAGTTGTTTATATAGAGGTGGAGGCTAGGGTTAGATGGATTTTGAGTTTGGGAGGAGTAGAGGCCGATTTAGAGTCCCACATGGGCTCTAAAAGAGTTAGGCACGACGTCCCTAGGCCCACTTAATGTGAAACCCAAGAAACAAGTCGTAAAACAAAAGATCAAATCGGAGTCACGTAATATCAGACAAGTCCGGACAGGACCGGACTAGTCCGATGTCGTCCAGAGAGAAAATTGTACAAGTCTGGCCAAACACCGGACAAGTCCGAATTTGAACAGAAAGGAAAATGGACAAGTCCGCTGGAACACCGGACTAGTCCGGAAAAGTCCAGGGACATAGCAAAATTTTCAAGGATTCTTGGAATATCGGACTAGCCCGCACAAAATCGGACAAGTTCGAAAGTTTCCAGTGCCAAAAATTGGACTAATCCGCATTAAAAACGGACAAGTACGTTTTTAGTCAGAGAGAAATCAGACTAGTCCGCACAAAATTGGACTAGTCCGCACTTTCCTGCGTTTTAAGTGCAGTTTTGTTCCAAATCAATTTTAAACTTGTTCCTCTTTATGTGGATTAATGTTAAACATGTATATGAATGTATGCAAGGCATGATGCATGAAAATGAGGGTGTTATAGACAGCATAAGACATATGTGCACTCTTTATGGTGGGATGCAAAACTAAGTGTGTGTGAGGAGTAATGATGATGACAGTGAAATAATTGACATCAATATATCAACAACAAGCATATATGTCAATTTCAGAGAAAAATCACAGATTTCATAAATACAAGTATAAATAGTTCATAACATTGCATCACAAGACTAAAAGTATCAAAAGAGCATAATGTGACGTCTTACAACCCAAAAGAGACAGAAGGTTCATAAATGAAGATCTCATCTCTCAACTTATAGCTAAGACCTAGTAACTCCCCCTCAATCTCTCCCCCTTTGGCATCAAGACACCAAAAAGAAGGAGAGGAGGGATCTAAGATCTTCAGTCCTCGCTGTCGGTCCTCTCATCATCTTCATCTTCATTCTCGGGATAAGGAGGATGAGGAGGAGGAGCGAATCCACTCGAACCCCCAATGCCAAAGTAAGCAAGCTTGGAGGGAGTCAAAGGCTCGAGCTCTGTGAAATCCGAGGCTGGATCTTCAGAAATGATTGGAGATCCAATGGGCTCGATCTCCAGCTTCTGGCAAATGTGTTTGACATTTTCTTTGACATACTGCATATCAGCCTTCCTCACCTTGTTCAACTAGTGATTCTTTACTTTGGCCTTCTTGCAAGAGGCAAAAATTGCTGCCAAGTACTTCACGATTCCACTAGGAGACCCTTTTTGGGGAGGGGCCCTAGTGGTGGGAGCAGTCCTCTCATCCTCTCGAGCTCTCCTTGGTGCCTCTTCACTAGACACTGGAGAAGGAGCAGCTTGAACTGTGGCTTGAGGAGGCTTTTGGGGCCTCAGAGGGGTGTGCTCCACGTCCTTTACGAACTTGATCCCTGTGACCTTCTCAATCATGAACATCAAGTAGGGGTCATAGCCACATGATCTTTTCAGCATGCAGGAGATGTTGACCATATCATTCTAGATATAGTCAAAGATGTCAAACTTCCTATTCTTGCTTATTAGTTTCATCAAGGTCCCCAAGTAACCTTGGACACTTCCTGCATCCCCATCTTTTGGTGCTATTGTCTTTCTCAGCACCCTGTTGAGCACCATGAAGAAAGGCTTCATGTTCTTGGTTGAGGGAGGATTGAACTCTAGACTTGTGTCATAGAGGAATTCCATCTTGTCTTATCCTAAGACACCGATGTTGTGGATGGTCAATTCATTGTTGCCAGTGTCTTCTAGATGAAGGAGTCTTGCAAACTCATCATAAGTGATAGTGTACTTGGATCCATGAGTCATCCAAGTCACCCTTTCCTCCTTATCACTAGCAAAGAAACAAGTAGCATAAAATTGGGCAATGATCTCATCATTCTAGTGATATCTGAAGGCAAACAGATCCTTCAGTCCATGCCTAGCCACTGCACTTATAACCTCATCAGATGCTGGATATCTCTTCCTCTCAAAGTGATTCCAGTCGATCCACTGGTTGTGGACCACCAGAGTCTTCATAGTATGATACACTGAGCTGTAAAAGTCTGCATGAAAATTGCTCCAAAACCTTGCCTCAACAGCCTTCTTAGGTTGGCTGTAACAGTCCACAAATCTGAGTTTAGAAGCATCATCGCTTCCTTTGCCGTTGAACTTCTCCTCGGAGGGATCTCTGTTTCTCTGCCTCGGAGCATGCATCTTGAGAGGGCCGACTGGGTCCGATGCAATTCCTTTCCCTTTGCCCTTCACTTGGCGAAGAGCCGCCGAGTTGGAGCTGGCTGCGTCCTTAGCCTTGGACGCAGGCCTCTTGGCAAGCACTTTGTGCCGCACCTGAGGTGGGGAAGGTACGGGCTCGGAGGGGCGCTCTTGCCTCTTCTGAGCGCGAGACTCCAAAGCTCGCAGCAATAGGTATTGTTCCATTTCATCTTCAAAGTTAGAGATGTTCTCGTTCGACATTGTCCTGAGAATAGATTACACAAGATATGGATGAGAATTGATGGCAAGGAATTGCATTGAGGAAGGGAAACTAGGGTTGAGTTCATACAAAAAATGGACTTGTCCGGTGTACAGGTACGGAGTAGTCCGATTGACCGGACATGTCCGTCCATGGACCGGACTAGTCCGGTGTTCATCACCTCAAACCCTAACTAGACGCAATGGTGTTGCTCAATGCAAGAATAGCTCAACATCAATGTAATACATCAAGGAAGCATGTATTTGGTGAAAGGAACTAAGCTATTTGATCAACAACGAAGGAAATCAAGATTTCTAGGGTTTGGGAGGAAATTTTACGAAATTCTTTGATTCTTGAAGATGGAGGGGTTGAAGGAGCGGACAAGTCCATCGTCTTCAATTCCTATGCAATGGAGGTCGTTTTCCACCCAAACTTGTAGAGTTTTGATGGAGGAAATGAAAAATCGCCGTGGGGGGCTCAAGCCAGGGGAGAGAGCGTGAGGCAAGTTGTGAGGATGAAGAAGATTAGGTCTTGGCGGCGGCTAGGCTTATGGAGTAAACAAATCGGACTTGTCCGAAAATAATCGGACTAGTACGAACTCTTCTAGAGCCTAAATCGGACTAGTCTGTTGCCTGCCGGACTAGTCCGGACCACCGGACACTCTGCGGACTAGTCTGCAGGGGCGGACTAGTCTGGGTAACCATGGACTAGTCCGTGGCCACCAAAACAGAAATGCTTAGCCCATTCGTATATATTCGAAGGTACTTATTAAGAAAATATGGGGGGCAAAGCAAATCAAATAATATTGATGAATATGATCAGTAAGCATACGATAATCAAGCAATGACCATAATTCATCAAGATCAAGTAGTTGAAATAGTTTTTGGAGAAAATTGAGAAAGATGATTTTCGTAACTCAAACAATATATTTTGAAGAGTCCATACAGGTATGCATGTTCTCAAGCCACATTCCGAGCATCAAGGATATTTAGTTTATTTCGGAGATCGCAAAAACGTTTCATCAAGTGGCTTGGTAAATATATTGGCTAGTTGTTTTTTGGTATTGACATGGGAAATAGCTATGTCCCCTTTCATTGAGTGGTCTCTCAAAAAGTGATGTTGGATGTCTATGTGTTTGGTTCTAGAGTGTTCAACTGGATTATGAGCAATTTTAATGGCACTCTCATTATCACAAAGGAGTGGAATACGACTCATATTGTAACTGTAATCCCTTAGAGTTTGTCGCATCCAAAGGAGTTGTGCACAACAACTCCCGGCTGCAACATACCCCGCTTCGGCCGTGGATAAGGCAATGAAATTTTGTTTCTTGGAGGACCAAGAAACTAGGGATCTACCTAGGAACTGGCAGGTGCCGGAGGTACTTTTTCTATCTACTTTGCATCCGACATAATATGCATCGGAGTATCCAATGAGATTGAACTTGGAACCTTTGGGGTACCAAAGGCCTAGGTTGGGTGTATGAACCAAATGTCTCAAGATCCTTTTAACGGTTGTCAAGTGACACTCCTTAGGATTGGCTTGAAATCTCGCACACAAACATACACTCAACATAATATCAGGCCTAGATGCACATAGGTAAAGTTAGGATCCAATCATGGAACGATATACCTTTTGATCCACGCTTGGTCCATCTTCATTGAGATCCAAGTGTCCATTAGTTACCATGGGGGTCTTGATAGGCTTCGCCTTGTCCATCCCAAACTTCTTGAGTATGTATTGAGTGTACTTGGTTTGGCTTATGAATGTCCCTTCCTTTAGTTGTCTCACTTGGAATCCCAAGAAGTACTTCAGCTCTCCCATCATAGACATCTCAAACATATCTGTCATAATCTTACTAAATTCTTCACAAAAGGATTTGTTAGTTGAACCAAAGATAATGTCATCAACATAGATTTGACAAATAAAAATATCATTGTTGAAGTGATTATAAATAATGTATAATCTGCTTTCCCAATCTTGAAACCATTTTGAATTAAGAAATCTCTAAGACACTCATACCAAGCTCTAGGAGCTTGTTTGAGGCCGTAGAGAGCCTTACGCAATTTAAAGACGTGGTCGGGGAACTCTTTGTCTTCAAATCCGGGAGGTTGCTCCACGTACACCTCCTCCTTGACTGGACTGTTGAGGAAGGCGCTTTCACATCCATTTGGTAGAGCTTAAAATCATGGTGAGTAGCATATGCAAGCAATATTCTAATTGATTCAAGTATAACTATGGGAGCAAAGGTTTCATCGAAATCCAAACCTTAGACTTGTGAATACCCTTTAGCCACAAGTCGTGCCTTGTTCCTTGTTACCACCCCGTGTTCGTCTTGTTTGTTGTGGAAGACCCATTTGGTGCCGACGATGTTCGCGTTAGGTCTTTCGACGAGTTCCCACACCTTGTTCCGTTTGAAGTTGTTCAATTCTTCTTGCATTGCCACCACCGAGTCCGGATCTTTCAATGCATCCTCAATCCTGTGTGGTTCTAAAAAGGACACAAAAGAGTAATGCTCACAAAAGTTAGCTATGCAGGATCTAGTTGTTACTCCCTTTTGGATGTCACCGATGATGTTGTCGATTGGGTGATCTCTTTGGACGCATTGGTATACTCTCGGGTATGGCACTTGCGGTCTTGTATCTTCATGATCTTCTTCTTCTCCCCCTAGATGGTTGCCCTCATTGACTTGTCGATCATCTTCATCGTCTTGAGGTTGATCTTGTATGGAAGCTCCCCCTTGGTCATTGGCTTCCACCTATGGTTCATCTTCCTGATGCACATGTAGAGGTGGCTCTTGTGGTCAAACATCACCCAACCCCATTCTTCTCAATGCTTGACAAGAAGCTTCTTCTCTATCTAGCACACATGGATCAACTTGCTCCTTTTGGGAGCTGTTAGTTTCATCAAACACTACGTCACGTGCTACTTCAACAAGTCCGGAGACTTTGTTGAAGACACGATAGGCGTAAGTGTTTGAGTCATAGCCAAGCAAGAAACCTTCATCAGACTTCGAAGCAAACTTTGAAGTCCTTGGCTTCTTGTTCAAAATATAGCATTTAGAACCGAAAACTCGAAAGTAAGAAATATTTGTCTTGTTACCTATGAGTAGCTCATATGATGTCTTCTTGAGTAGTCGATGAAGGTAGAGTCGGTTTATGGCGTGGCAGGCAGTGTTAACCGCTTCTGCCCAAAACTGATCCGAGGTTTTGTATTCATCGAGCATTGTTCTCGCCATCTCTATGAGGGTTCGGTTCTTCCTCTCGGCAACTCCGTTTTGTTGAGGGGAATAAGGTGCTGAAAACTCATGCTTTATCCCTTCTTCGTCTAGGTACTCCTCAACTTGAGTGTTCTTAAACTCCGTGCCATTGTCGCTTCGAATGTTCTTGATCATCAATGATAACTCATTTTGAGCACGCTTGAAAAACTTCTTCAGGGATCCTTGAGTCTCTATCTTATCATACAAAAAGAAAACTCAACTGAAGCGCAAAAAGTCATCAACAATTACTAAGCCATATTTGTTACCGCCGATGCTTATGTAAGCAATTGGACCAAATAAGTCCATGTGAAGCATCTCGAGCGGTCTTGTTGTAGCCATGACATTCTTCGCGGGATGTGGTGCTCCAACTTGCTTCCCGGCTTGGCATGCGCTACAAGGTCTGTCTTTCTCAAAAACAACATCCTTCAAACCTCGGATGTGATCGCCCTTGAGGAGTTTTTGAAGATTCCTCATACCAACATGCGCTAGCTGTCTATGCCTCAGCCAACCCATGTTGGTCTTTGCAATCAAGCATGTGTCAATTTTGGCTTTATCTTTGTTGAAGTCAACAAGGTAAAGCTTTCCCCTGAATGCACCCTTGAATGCAATGGAACCATCACCCCTTCTAGAGACGATCACACCCTCATTAGTAAAAAAGCAATTATAAGCTTTGTCACATAATTGAGATATGGACAGCAGGTTATAATCTAAGGAATCAACATGTAACACATGAGAAAGAGTATGTTGAGATGATATAGCAATTTTACCGGTACCGAGCACCTTTCCTTGACGATTGTCTCCAAAATATATGCCCTCGCTTGGATCCTTATTTTCTTCATACTCAACGAACTTCCTTCTTTCTCCAGTCATATGGTTGGTGCAACTACTGTCTAACACCCATTTCGATCCACCGGAGGAATAGACCTGCAAAAAACAAATCATGCTTTGGTTTTAGGTACCCAAGCTTGCTTGGGTCCTTTGAGGTTAGTTACAAGAGATTTGGGCACCCACACATGAGACTTGGTGTTCCCATGGCATGGACCAACATAATGAGCATAAACTTTATCAAAATTACTTCTCATTAGAACATAAGATGAATCGAAAGTCCTGAATAATAGTTGCTATTGTTTATGAACAGAACTAGTTCGGGAAACCGGACTTGTCCGAGTATGGACCGGACTAGTTCGGTGATCGGATGTGTTGACTTTAGGCTTTCTAGCTTGAGAGAAGATTCCCTTCACAAAGGCAATGCTTTCCTTGTTATTTTTATGGCTTCTAGCATATTGCTTTTAACTATAAGAATAACCAATGCCATATTTGACATTAGGAGGTCTTGTGGCCAAGTATGCACTACGTGCATATTTGATCTTCTCCTTGTCAAATACGCCACTTTGGGAAGGATGCTTGTCCTTGGTAGAGGTTGACTTGTCTTTCAAGCTAGTGTCAATTTTAACACGTGAGCAGGTAATAGTAGCTTCAGTTTTAAGGGGTTGAGAAGGTGAGCTTGAAGAGGATGAGGGGTCACTTTGTTTGAGTGACTCAACTTGTACCTCAAGGATCTTGTTAACCTTTGATAGGTTAGCAAGTTTGTCCTCGATGATAGTATTTGAGTCGCTTAACTTCAAGCAAGCTTCCTTGCTTGAGGCTAACTCAAGTTCCAGTGACTTGCCTCGCTCCTTTTCAAGTTCGAGAAGTTTGTCAAGTTCAAGATATTCCTCCTTTTGGGAGATAATCATATCTTCTTGACGGTTGATCAACTTCTCCTTCTCAACAAGCTGATCAAGTAGAAATTTCATTTTCGCAGCTGTTTTCTTATCTAAGCCAACGAGCATGTCTTTGTTATAACTAGCGGCTTCACTATCACTAGAATAGGAATGCAAGGAGAAGGATTTGGTTGTTACCTTTCGTTTACCTTCCTTTTCCATGAGGCAAGTGTCGTTGCCCTTCCATGCGTCGAGATTAGGGAAGAGGGTGGACTTCTTAGTTGCCTTCTCGATGGCTATGCTAGCCATCTCCTCTTCCTCTTCGGATGAGGACTCATCGTTTGAGTCCCACTCCTTTCCTAGATGCGCTTGTCCAACTTGCTTCTTCTTCTTGAAGAATTTCATGGGTTGAGGTCTTGTTTCCTTTGTTTTCTTCTTGTTTTCTTGGTATGGGCAATCAACTATAAAGTGGTCATATTCGCAACAGTTATGGCATGCCCGCCTCAACTTTGGTCTTGACTTTTCTTTGTATTTTCCTTCACTTGATTTTCCCCCTTGCCTTTTCTTCGTCATTTTCTTGAATCTTTTCATAAAGAGGATCATGTCTTCCTCATCTATGTCGCTGCTCTCATCATTGCTGTCTTCTTCTTGTTGAGCTTCTCGAGCTTCTTTTGATAAGGTTTTGCAGGTGGACTTCAAAGCGACCCCTTTTTTCTTTGCCAAGGTGAGGTCGGCAATCTCCTTGACATGCTTTGCCTATTTTTCCATCATCTCGAAATTGATGATTTTCCCAAGCAGCTCATCCGGGGTCATTTTCTTGTACTCGGGGCTTTCTATGATCATTGAGCATAAGGTAATGTTGCGAGGCATGAAAGCTCTTAGGATGAGCTTCACCACCTCGTGATCGTTGCACTTCTTGCTTCCATATGCTCGAACCTTGTTGATAAGCATCTTTAACCAGTTGTACATGTCTTGTGGCGACTCATCTTCTTCTATGACGAATCTTCCCAATTCACCTTCGATCATTTTGATCTTCACTTCTCGCACATGACGATCGCCTTCATGTGCAGTTTGCAATGTATCCCATATTTCTTTCGCAATCTCGAGCCCATCCACCTTGGTGAACTCGTCTCGACTTAGAGAGTATGTAATGACTGCTGCAGCCTGAGCATTCTGATGAATTTCTTGCTCTTGACTTGGGGTAAGCTCTTCATCGTCGTCCGGGATGTCTATTCCTGTACACACAATGTGCCATAAACTGGGATTGAGTGAGATTAAGTGCATTTTCATGTTCTGCCTCCACATTGAGTAGTCATTGCCGTCGAAGTGTGGGGCTTTTCCTAGAGGAATGGATAAGTAATGGTTATTGTTAGAATTAAGACGATCATAGTTAAAAGGATATCGGGAGTAGTCGGTGTGACTACCCCCCTTCTTCTTCTTCTCATCCTCGACCTTCACTTTCCCTTTGGAGAGAGCATTCTTCCTTAGGAGCACATTGAGTTCAAGCGTCTCCTCATCGTCATCCTCGAAGTCCTGGATGGCATCGAGGAGCTTCTCCAATTTTTGAGCTTTTTCGTCATCAACCTTCTCTTGGTTAAGACTCTTGTGCACATCCTTCATGTCCGACATGTTCTCTTCGAGCGATTAGTCTCTTGCGAAGAAACTTGCTCTGATACCAATTGAATGTGGCATAGGGGGGGGGGGGTGAATAGGCCTTTTGAAATTTAGTCAGAACCTACAACACTTAACAAACTGATCAAACCCCGAGATATCTGACTAGTCCGATAGAGTATGGACTAGTCTGGTGCGTGTGGACTAAATTGATCAAGTTAGATCAATGATTTCAATGCAAGCACAGTACACAGCGGAATATAGTATGTGAATTGAAAGTATTGAGTCTATGAAATTAAGTGTAGTACGAATTAACTTTGATTTGAACATTTTAACATAAGATGGACCAGATCAATCAAACCCTAGAATATGATATGAGAAACTTAAGAACAAGTTTGACACACGATTTTTATCCTGTGGTTCGGTTCCCACAGAGGCAAACTACGTCCACATTTAGGAGCCCACGAAAGGACCGGGTCTTCACTGACCCTAACCTCGTCGAATCCCCACAAAGACTAATTCTTCTTCCACTATCACAAAGGGGCGGATCACCAAGTTCAAGAGGCCTTCACACAAGTTTAGGGCTCCCCAAGATTACAAAGAAAACACCACCAAGAACACACTCTTAAGATCAATAATGAAACAACAAGAGTGTGTTAGAGATCAAACCCAAGAGCTCAAACATGTGGAATCGTGTCTCTCCTTTGATCCAAAGCGAATCCTCAAGGGATTGATTTTTCTTGCGTTGGATTGCGTGGAGATGTGTTTTCTAGGCTCTTGGAGGGTGTGACGGCGCAGGGGGTCGAGAGAGTTAATAGTTTGGTCGTGCGCATCTATTTATATTAGGGTTTCAAAAGTTACCGTTAGGGTTTCGAGGGTTCGGGCTAGTCCGTGGTGGAGTCCGAACTAGTCCGGTGTGCAGCGTGCAGGAAACCCTACGTGTCCAAGAATATCGGACTTGTTCGGCTAGGAGCGGACTTGTCCGATTTTAGTCAGAAAGGTTTTCGGACTTGTCTGTTGTAATATTAGACTAGTCCGGTGTGGTGATACCCTTAGTGAATAGAGAACAAGTCCGCACTTGGAGGTCTTGTCCGATTTTAGTTAGATGGTTTTTCGAACTAGTCCGTGAAGAGATAGGACTTGTCCGTTTTTAGTCAAAGGCATTATCGGACTAGTACGAACATTATCGAACTTGTCCGATTTTAGTTAGAGGGTTTTTTGGACTAGTCCGTGAAGAGATAGGACTTGTCCGTTTTTAGTCAGAGGCGTTATCGGACTAGTACAAACAATCGGACTAGTCCGATGCGGACAAGTCCGCACTGGATGGACTTGTCTGAACCTATATACAGAAGATATCGGACTAGTCTGGAGTATATCGGACTAGTCCGTTTTTCCCGTGAAATGTGTGAGGATTTCTTTTGTGCTTGAGCTCTTGAGATGTGTTACACCAACACACTCCCTACACAATGATGTATTCTATTCAGCTCTTGAGCTCTTCTCTGAAATGATCCTCATTCTCCTTTCTTTTTGGTGCTTTCTTCATTCTTTCATTAAAACATGCTCTCATCTCAATAGTGTGGTTAGGATGTCACTTGTTTGTTATAAATCAACCAAAACCCACAAGGGATGCCTAGATGCATTTTCACACACCGACTCTTGCTTAGAGTAATACCATTTGACATTGGCAAGAAACCTTTCTTGGAATCTTGCATATTAAATCGGTTCAATATCTTGTCAATATAAGTACCTTGGCTTAATCCAATTAGCCTTTAGGTCTATCCCTATAGATCTTTATGCCCAAAATGTACGCGGCCTTTCCTAAATCCTTCATTTGAGAAACTTTTTCTTAATAAGGATTTAACAGCACCAAGCATTCGAATGTGATTTTTGATCAACAATATGTCATCTACATAAAGGACAAGAAATACAAGTGCGCTCTCACTAAAATTCTTGTAAATACAAGGTTCTTCAATGTTCTTGATGAAACAAAACCCTTTGATCACTTCATCAAAATGTAGATTCCAACTCGAAGATGCTTGCTTTAATCTATAGATGGACTTTTGAAGTTTGCATATTTTGCTAGCATTTTTAGGATTGACAAAACCCTCAGGTTGTGTCATGTACACATCCTCAGTCATACTTCTATTAAGAAAGGCTGCCATCTGCCATATTTCATAATCAAAATATGCAGCAATTGCTAGAAGAATCTGAATAGACTTTAGCATGGTGACATGTGAGTAAGTTTCATCATAATCAACACCTTGAAGTTGTTTGAAACCTTTCACCACAAATTGCGCTTTATAGATGCGAATATTTCCATCGATGTCAGTCTTTTTCTTGAAAATCTATTTAGAATCGATAGGTCTCACACTGTCGATTGGACCAACCAAGTTCCAAACCTGATTTTGATGCATGGATTCAATTTAGGATTCCATGGCTCCAAGCCATTTCTCAGAGCAAGTCCCTTTATTGCTTCACTATAGGTCATGGGCTCATTATTGTCCAACAATACCATGTCATGCTCCTCTGTGCTTAGAAGCCTAAACTTTTCAATCGCGCGACGTGCCCTTGTAGACCTTCGTGGCACTGGTGTTTCATCAATTGGTTGCACAACATCTTGTAAATCCTGTATAGGATCACTGGGTGCTGAAACATTTTCAAATATTTCTTGGATTACTTCCAGATGCACCTTGCTCCCACTAACTCCTTTTGACAGAATCTCTTTCTCCAAGAAGACACCATTACGAGTGGTAAACACTTGACCCTCTACTTCATTATAAAAACAATATCCTTTGGTTTCCCTAAGATATCCTACAAAGAAGCATTTGTCTTATTTGGTAGTGAGTTTGTCTGACGTCAAATATTTGCCAGAAGCATCACATCTCCAAACTTTGAGTAAAGACAACCCGGGATATTTCCCACTCCACATCTCATATGGTGTCTTCTCAACAGTTTTAGTTGGGACTCTGTTTAGTGTAAAGGCAAAAGTTTCAAGAGCATAACTCCAAAAGGATAGTGGAAGTTCAGTTTGACTCATCATCGACCTAACCAATGTCTAACAATGTTCGGTTCCTCCGTTCGGACACCCCATTCCATTGATGCGTTCCGGGTGGAGTCAAATGTGAAACAATTCCACATTGTTTTAAATGATCATAAAATTCATGGCTCAAATATTCACCCCATGATCAGATCGTAGAAGTTTAATTGTCTTGCCCAATTGATTTTGTACTTCATTCAAAAATTCTTTGAACTTTTCAAATGATTCAGACTTTTGCCTCATTATATAGACATATCCATATCTACAAAAGTCATCGGTAAAAGTAATGAAATCCTGAAAACCACATTTGGCTATTGAACTCATTGGTCCACATACATAAGTATGTATAAGTCCCAACAAGTCACTTGCCCTCTCAGTTTGACCAATGAAGGGTGATTTGGTCATCTTCCCAAGCAAACAAGACTCGCATGTATCAAGTGATTCAAAATCAAATGAGCTTAGTAATCCATCTTTACGGAGTTTCTCAATATGTTTCTCATTTATATGACCTAAGCGACAACACAAAATAAAAGTGGGATTTAGATCTTTTCGTTGGCCCTTTTGGTATTAATGTTACACATTTTTTTTATCCTCAATATCAAGAACATATAATCCATTCACCAATGGACATTGAGCATAGAAAATATTATTATAATAAATAGAACAATATTTGTTCTTTATTACAATCTCATAACCATCAACTTCTTCTAAACATGAAGAATAGATAATGTTCTTGCTCAAAGTAGGAATGCAATAACAATTATTTAATTCCAAAACTAATCCTTAGGGTATGTTGACGGTTGTTATATACCAATTTTGACCTTCAATATAGCTTAATTATGTGAGGTATGAATATTTCTTACACACATCATAGTTAGAAATAACCTAGTTCCACTTGTACTTGGAGAAAACAGTGCATGCACGAATTTTATACATAATTGAAGTGAATCCAAGGGAGGATTCTTAAAGAATACCTTTCCAACAAATCAGACGCCAACCTGGGGTAGCACATGGATCAAATGCCCACCTACAATAGTATCCAAGAGCATCTAATGGCGTAGCGCCCCGAAAAGGTCAGAGGACCTACCTGTTAGCCACCTGAAAGAAACAGTCCAACCCATTCCACATAACCATCTTGCATAGATCCCAAGGTATTAATATCAATTCTCATCATTAGTGTGTTCAATAGTTCACAAATAAGCCATTTGATTGTTTCCCAAACCCAATTGAGCATTGCAAAGCAAAAAGTGTAAAATACCCTTCCCGACTCTCTACATAGTGTTCAAGTGACAAGGGTGGTCATACAAAACTAGTAAACTCATACAATTGGGTTTTCCCATCAGTTTCGACACAAGCATGCAATTTTGCAAACAAAACCTTTAAAAACAGGATCAATATGATCAGGGGCACTTGCCTTGCTCCTGAGCTTGATTTGTATCGAAGGCTTTATAACTCTGGTTCTGCAGGTCCTCGAAAGCACTCTCTACGGTAACTCCTATTTCGAGCGACAACATGCAAAACACACAATTCAATCAAATAATGAGTACTTAATATGCCATGGTATGCATGATTAATGCAATTGTGAGGCAAAACTTGTTAATGGATTACTAATAATGTTTACTAACTGGTGCTAATAGTTTCTAACAAGTTTGAACCAGTTTGGAATTGGTTTGAATCGATTTGGAGTTAATTCAGCATTAACAGATTCAATACACCAGACAAGCCCGGTATAGGGGCCGGACTAGTCCGCCCTATACAGATCCGTCGAGTTAGGTTTTTTCTGATCAGCAGGGTTTTGGATCGAGTTCACATGGAAACTTGGACGTAGAGGGTGTATCACATGTGTAGAGCTCCAAAGATCAAGAATTGGACGTGAGACTTGAATCTTGACGATTAGGGCTTCATGGAGATGAGCTGATGAAGAACATGGACGAAGAATGTCATTTATCAAATAATCGATGAAGATTGATTTTGATTGGTCCTTGTTTGTGTTTCTCCCCTCCTCCTTACTTCTGGACTCGATCTTGACGATGGCACAATGCTAGGGGCGGCAACGAGGGTTTTTCTCGAAGGTGGGGAGGTGAGGGTATTGTGTTGCTTATATAAGGGTTGGATAGGTAGGGTTTTGGGTGAATTCCAAGTGGAATTCGAAGGGGGGCGTGTAGGGGCCGAGGTGGGGTCCCCTTGGGCTCCTCTGAGATTGGGCACGAAGTTCTTGGGCCCAATTAAGGCAATTACCCAAAAACAATTCATGGAGAAATAATGAAAACTGAGTTGAGTTCAGCAGGCCGGACTAGTCCGCATAAGCGACCGGACAAGTCTGTTGTGGAACAGAGGCGAAATCAGACAAGTCCAGTTTAAATGGCCAGACAAGTCCGGGTGACTAGAAACATTCTGAAATTTAGACTTACTCGGACTACTCTGCTAAAAATCAGACAAGTTCAGAAAACATCAGAAGCTAAATCGGACTAGTCCGTGCAATGTGCCGGACAAGTCTGTAGTCCTAAAGAAACTGAATTTTCTGAACCAGAAGGGGATTACCGAACTAGTCCGAGTTTCGGGGCCGCACAAGTCCGTTCTCTAACAGATTTAATTTCCTAAGTAAGCCTAAATTCATTTCAATATTGTTCCTTTTAAGGTCGATTAATGTTAAACATGTATTAGGATGTATGCAATGCATTATGCATGAAAATGAGGGTGTTACAAACCTACCCCTCTTAAAATGAATCTCGCCCTCGAGATTTGACGCGGAAGGAAACAGACAGGGAAATTCCTTCTTGATATCCCCTTCTCGCTCCCAAGTTGCTTCCGATTCTGTATGATGCTTCCATTACACTTTGCACCATCAAATCACCTTGTTCCTCGTGACCCTCTCCTTGTTGTCCAAAATTCTAATAGGTTGCTCGCCATAGGTCAAATCTTCCTCAAGCTCCAAATCTTCCATTGGTACTTGCTCTTCAGGTACCCTCAAGTACTTCTTGAGCTGAGAAATATGAAACACATCATGAACATCTGAAAGATGTGCAGGCATCTCCAGTTTATAGGCTACTTCTCCCGTTTGTCCAAAATTTTGAAAGGTCCAATATAGCAAGGTGCCAACTTTCCTTTGACGTTAAAATCGCTTGTGACCTCACATGGGTGATACTTTAAGATATACGAAGTCTCCCACCTCAAAACATAAGCTTCTTCGTCAGTTATCCGCATAACCCTTCTGTCTTGACTAAGCAGCCCTTAAGTTCTCGCGGATGGTATGCACTTGCTGTTCGACCTCTTGGATCACATCAAATCCAAATACTTGAGTTTCCCCTGTCTCATTCCAAAACAAGGGTGTTCTACACCTTCTCCCATACAATGATTCATATGGCGACATCTTGCTTATAAATTTTATTGTAGGAGAATTCAACATATGGCAGATCCTTGTCCTAGCTTCTTCCATACTTTAGCGCACAAGCTCTTAGCATATCCTCCAAAATTTGATTTGTCCTCTCAGTCTGTCCATCTGTTTGAGGGTGATATGCAGAACTAATATTCAATTGAGTTCCCATCGATTCGTGCAGCTTTTGCCAGAATCTCAAGGTAAACTGAGAACCTCTATCAGACACCATTTTCTTGGGCACTCCATGTAAACACACTATTCTTCCCATATACAGTTCTGCCAACTTGGCTCCACTATAAGTATTCTTGATAGGAATGAAATATGTTGATTTTGTCAATCGATCCACAATAACCCATATTGAATCATAACCTGCAGAAGTGTGAGGCAGGCCAACTATGAAATCCATACAAACCTCTTCCCACTTCCATTATGGAATCTTCAATGGGTGTAATAATCCAGTTGGCCTTTGATGTTCAACTTTTACTCGTTGGCATACATCACACAATGCAACATATCCCGCTATGTCCCTTTTCATACCATCCCACCAGTAGCACGTCTTCAGATCCTTGTACATCTTAGTACAACCGGTATGGATAGAGTAAAGTGAGTCACATGCCTCCTTTAATATCATCTGCCGGAGACTCTTGTTATTAGGCACAACAATCCGTTTTCCAAGCCATAGAGTACCTTGATCATCCTCATCAAATCCGAATTCTCTCCCTTCTTGGATCTTTTCCTTGATTTCCTGGATTTCCTTGTCCTTGGTTTGTCCCTCTTGAATTTCTTTCTCCAGGGTTGGATTCACTTCCATCGCTCCCATCTCATTTACGAATCCGAGATTCAATCGTTCGAACTCCTTGCATAGCTACGGTGGCAACTCTCTAACAGTAAGTTGGTGGCTTGCTCCCTTTCGACTCAAAGCATCAGCCACTATGTTGGCCTTTCCTGGATGATAGTTGATTCCTACATCATAATCTTTAATGAGTTCCAACCATCGTCGCTGTCTCAAATTCATATCTGTTTGTGTGAATATGTACTTGAGACTCTTATGGTCCGTATAAATCTCACATCTATGACCACTAACATAATGTCCTCAAATGTTCAAAGCATGCACTATGGCCGCAAGTTCGAGATCGTGCGTAGGGTAATTCTGCTCATGTTTCGTCAATTGCCTGGATGTGTAAGCTACTACTCGGCCTTCTTGCATCAATACACAACCAAGTCCTTGCCTTGACGCATCGTAATAGATATCAAAGCTCTTGCTCACATTTGGCAATACCAACACAGGTGTTGTTGTTAACCCCTTTACCTCCTCAAAATTGTCCTGACAAGCTTGAGTCCACTTGAAAGGCTTCTCCTTCAGTAACAGCTCAGTCATGGGCTTCGCTAGCTTGGAAAAGTCCTTGATGAACGGACGGTAATATCCAGCCATTCCTAGAAAACTCCTTATCTCCTTCACATTCTGCGGCGGTTCCCACTTAAGCACATCTCTATCCTTTCTTGGGACAACTAACACTCCTCCGCCAGATATGATATGGCCTAGGAATGATATCTCTCTCAACCAGAATTGGCACTTGTTGAACTTGGCATACAAGTGGTGTTCTTGCAATGTCGGCAATGTCAGCCTTAAATGCTCTTCGTGCTCCTCTTCACTTTTCGAGTAGATCATGATGTCATCAATGAACGCTACCACAAACTTATCCAAATACTCCATGAAAACCTTGTTCATAAGATACATGAAGTATGCAGGTGCGTTAGTCAATCCAAATGACATGACCGTATACTCATAGAATCCATACCATGTCCTGAAGGCCGTTTTGGGTATGTATGATAGTCTAATCTTCATTTGGAAGTATTTTGATCGAAGATCAATATTAGAGAATATTATGGCTCCCTTCATCTGGTCGAACAGATCTTTAATGTGGGATAGTGCGTACTTATTCTTGATTGTCACCTTGTTGAGAGACTGATAATCTACACACATTCTCTGGGACCCATCTT
This sequence comes from Tuctoria greenei, assembly GCA_036927565.1. Taxonomy (NCBI): domain Eukaryota; kingdom Viridiplantae; phylum Streptophyta; class Magnoliopsida; order Poales; family Poaceae; genus Tuctoria; species Tuctoria greenei. The sequence continues at coordinate 103,098,120 of JAYESD010000007.1, read as the reverse complement.
TCTTATCTATGAAAAGCACTGGGGCTCCCCATGGCGATGAGTTTGGGCGTATAAAATCCTTCTCTAACTGCTCTTGAGTCTGCCTTTTGAGCTATTCTAATTCCTTAGGAGGCATCCTATATGACCTCTTTGCTAAAGGTGCAGTTCCAGGTATTAAATCGATGATGAACTCGATGTCACGATCCAGTGGCATACCTGGCAATTCCTCAGGAAACTCATCTGGGTACTCACAGACAATCGGAATTTCCTCCAAAGTTACTTATTCACATGATTCACCATTGCCTTCTCAGTCGTTGACTGAATTGCCTTAAACTCTATACTGATTCCTTCTTCGTTCGTCAATTGCACTGTCCGAGTAGCACACTGAATCACTCCGTTGTGCTTCCTTAGCCAATCCATTCCAAGAATGGTGTCCAAACCATGTGAATTTAGGACTATGAGGTTGGCAACGAATTCAACCCCCGTTATGGAAATACTTACTTTTGGACATATAATATTTGTCCTCATCTCCTCTCTAGGAGACTTAACCAATGAGGAAAACTTCAGGTATGATATGGGCATGCTACGCTTTGTAACATACTTTGATGAGATGAATGAATGGGATGCTCCAGAATCGAATAATATAGAAGCAGGGTTGGAGTTTGCGAGGAACATACCAATCATAACATCTTCGGCTTGTTGAGCTTCTTCTGTAGATACATGGTTCACCTTGCCTCAAGCAAAATTCTGGGGTCCACGGTTGCCTTGGGTTGCTCCTCCATTGGGCCTTGGATTCGGCCTTGGAACTTGGTTCATCTGACCCTGACTTGGCTTTGGGCATTGATTTGCAAAATATCCCACCTGACCACAATTATAGCAAGTCTTTCCACAAGTGGCACCAACGAAGTTAGGGCGAGGCTGATTTTGAACATAAGTAGGCATATTTGGGCACGTTGCAGGCTGCATGGGTAAGCGAGGTGCTTGCATGGGTGGGTGTTGCTGCATAGGCTGTTGTGGTCGTGGTGGATAAGCAGGGCAGTATGCAGTAGCAGACGTGTTGTAATAGGGTGCAACAGGTGGTGCATAGCGAGGATGGACATTGCTTTCCTGCGACTGTCCTTGATATGGCATCTTCCTCTTGTTGTCTAGCTCCATCTCCCGAATCTTGTTCTCAATGACAATGGCCTTGTCAACCTGCTTCTAAAAATTTTGCATAGTCAACATTGAGCAACTGAACTTGAATTTCATTGTTGAGACCCCTCATGAACAGATATAGCTTCCTGCTATCAGTGTTGATGTCCTTTGGAGCATATCGAGATAGTTGAGTGAATTTATTGAGGTATTCACTCATGCTCATCCTTCCTTGCATGAGGTTTTCAAGTTCCTGTGTTCTTAGTATCATAACTCCCACTGGCACATAGTGAGAGCAAAACTTCTTGAATTCAGCCCAGGTGATTCTCTCTTGATTTTCATGGGCATTGCAAAGAGATTCCCACCAGTCTGCAACAGCTCCCATCAACTAGTGTGACGCAAAAAAAATCTTCTCTCTGTCACTGCACTGGACTACGGCGAGTTTCTTCTCAACTGACTTTAGCTAGTCATTAGCTTCCATTGGATCTGTGGCTTGAGCAAAGGTAGGCGGCCTGGTCCTCATAAACTCTCCCAGTCGGTTGTGGTGTGGTGGGGGTGGCAGCGGTGACGGCATGTGGGGCTGATTATTATTGCCAGCTTGCAGTTGTCCCATAGTCTGTATCATGGTCTGCATGAGCTGGTTCTGCATAGCCAATAGTTGCTCAAGGTTGATAGCTCCCTAGATAGGTCCCTGGTTGTTCTGAGGTGCTTCATTGCTCTCCTCCTCACCATTGGCATTCCTGTGGTTACTTGTCCTTGGCATTTGTCGGTGAAAGAATAGTATATACAGAAGAATTTAGAATTTGAAAATAAACGCCCCAACTATATGCATCAAGGTATATGTAACTAACAATTTTCCTTTATTAATACTAATAACCCTATTAAAGGATGTGGACAAGTATCCCACACCCCTCTACTACGTGCGGATGTGAACAAAATGCTAGACATCCCACAACTCGCACCAAGCACACAAGCACAAGCACACACCAAGAAAATTCAGCACACCACATCTAATATGACTAAGACGATCTAAACGCCTTTCTAACTTCTAAATAGGAGACTTAAAGTTAATTATGTGATCCGTGGCTATCCTGGCCGTAAGGCGGCGAAGGCGATGACGGCAGCGAGGCATACATGGGTGCGCACCAGGGTGAGTTGACCGTCCATGTAGGCTCAGGAGAAGTTGCTACACCATTGACCTCCACGGTGGCACGAGCTTCTTCCTGCTTCTCCATGATGAACAGCTTCTTACGGAGGTATCGAATCTCTTCCATAGCATCAGCATAGCGATTTCCCAAATTCACCAATACTGCCTGAGATCTGTCTATGGCACGAGAACCGACGGAAGCTACATCCTGCGGTCTTAGGATCTCCCTTGTCCCCTTCTTGCGTTGTGGGTGCAACGCAAAGCTAGTACCTCCAACTTGCTCCCAATAGACGTGGCACAATCTAGTAAGTGCATCCCAAGCAACATGATCAATAGCTTGCTCCCTGGTGGCTCTCCATGTGGATGCAAAGTGTCGGGTGACCACCTCGTTTCTGGCAAGAACAGGGACTTGAGCTCTCCATTCTTCACGTCCATAGCGAGGAATCCTCTTAACATAGTACTCCGGGTGCATCTTGCATAAATCAAGGAACTCCCTCAATTGCTTAGCTGCAAAACCCTTGCCAGTGCCGTCGGAACGGAATTCTTGGGCATCATGGTAAACTATGCATTTGTCTTCCTTCCTAGCTTCACTAGGCTGTGATGCATTCCCTTGAGCTTCAGGTACCTCCTCTTATGCAGCGGGTTCATCCTCTTGTGGTTCCTCCTCATGTGCTTCACCTTCCTCATCCTCACTATCATAGATTTCCACCATCTCCGGATCTTCCTCCCTCATCTTCGTAAGATTCCACCATCTCGGGGTTTTCCTCCGTCATGTTGGAATGTTCATGTTCAACTTCCTCAGCGCGAGAACTCACTTCTTCCTCCTCTTGGGCTGGTTCAGTTCTCGACTCCTTGCGAGGCCTAAGCTTGCTTCCAAGGGGTGGCAAACGAGCTCTCTTGCGGGCTGTCATTTTGGTGTGAGCCATCTACAAGAAAACATGAGAAAATAGAGGAAAAACATGAATATCAGTTCTGAAATCAAGATGAGAGGATGTGCATTTGCTCAAAAGATGCAAAAACAGCAAAAATTGCTGCTGCAGCAGCAAAAACATAGTTTTCCCCACTTTATATAGCTAGTGGAAGGCAAAATAGTGCAAAACAAGCTAATTTTGAGTAGGAAAGAAGTCCTAAGTGATTTGTGGTGTCCATTCTACCAAGGCATGCGTCCAACGGTCAAACCTCGCTCTTATACCAACTTGTGACACCCAGTTTCGAAAATGAACCAAGCATAATGCATATGTGTGCCCAAGATGTTTAACACACATACACAAGTGATTCACAACTGATAAACAGATATAAACCATGTCTCAAATAGTAATACTATTAATAGTACCTTATACAAACCAAATAGTCCTGAATACAACTCTAAGGAAACTGCAACGGAAAACACTCAACACTAATGACTTCAATCTCCACAGGCAGGTTTGAAGGCAAAACACACGCCTAGAACTCCTCAAAAACCTTCAGGTACTCCACCTAGTCGCCTGTGTCTGGATTTGGTGGGGGTATAGAAAAGGTGAGCACATGTCGTACTCAACAAGTGTGGGAAAGTATGTCATGTAGCATAAACAAGGAATGATAATAAAATTGGCTAATTGCATAAAAGTACATTAAAATAGTTGAAAATGCAATTATATCATCACTAAGTGAGGTCCTTCCCAAAGTAACACATATAATATCTATTTTAACTTAAATAACCATTACCAGCAATAATAAACCATATTCAACTCATAACTGCTCATTTGTCTCAAATTCATCCACTCCATATACCAAAGTCATTCAATTCACCAATACTAGTTCCAAATTCAATTTCAGCCATTAAACCAAGTTCAAGTCCGGATTCTAATCATGTGAGGGTCTAGGTTGCTCATGACCGGGAGCAAAACTATCATGATTGTTTTAGACACACTCTGCAGAGGTTTTACCACTTTAACCACGAGTTCGTGATTTCATCACCTTTCGATGACTATGGAATCTCAATTATGCCGTCTCACACTTCCTTAGGTGTGTGGCCAAGAGGTCACAAAATAGCCTTTACAAAGTGATTACTAGCCTATTTAGACCCCACTGAGGTTTCACCGGTGGTGATGTCTCCAACTGAGCACATCCAACCAAGAGCCACCTCGAGCCATTCAGATCCCAGGGTAGTCCCACCATTCTCTACAAACCCAATCCGACTACCCTTTCCACGAGCCTTCTTAATGGTCCAAACAGTACTGGGAATACACTAATTAGCCAGCTAAGCCACACCAATACTTGGCCCTGTGGTGGCACTGTAAATCCTGGATGGTCGCTCCACGAACTGATCCTTAGATCTAAAGCAAGCAAAACCACAAAAACAGTCCAACCCATTCCACATAACAATCTTGCTTAGATCCCTAGGCACCATGTTGCTAAAGGCTCATTAATATCAATTCTAATCATTAGTGTGTTCAATAGTTTACAAATAAGCCATTTGATTGTTTACCAAACTCAATTGAGCATTGAAAAGCAAAAAGTGTAAAACACCCTTTCTGACTCTCTACATAGTGTTCAAGCGACAAGGGTGGTCATAAAAAACTAGTACACTCGTACAATTGGGTTTTCCCATCAATTTTGACACAAGCATGCAATTTTGTAAACAAAACCTTTAAAAACAGGATCAATATGATCAAGGGCAATTGCCTTGCTCCTGAGCTTGATTTGTATCGAAGGCTTCATAACTCTGGTTCTGCAGGTCCTCGAAAGCACTCTCTACGGCAACTCCTTCTATTTCGAGCGACAACATGCAAAACACACAATTCAATCAAATAATGCTCATATAGTACTCAATACGCCATGATATGCATGATTAATGCAATTGTGAGGTAAAACTTGTTAATGGGTTGCTAATAATGTTTACTAACTGATGCTAATAGTTTCTAACAAGTTTGAACCAGTTTGGAGTTAATTCAACATTAACAGATTCAATACACCGGACAAGCCCGGAATAGGGGCCGGACTAGTCCGCCCTATACTGATCTGCCGAGTTAGGGTTTTTTTTCTGATCAGCAAGGTTTTGGATCGAATTCACGTGGAAACTTGGACGTAGAGGCTGTACCACGTGTGTAGAGCTCCAAAGATCAAGAATTCGACGTGAGACTTGAATTTTGACGATTAGGGCTTGATGGAGATGAGTTGATGAAGAACTTGGATGAGGAACGTCAATTGTCGAATAATCGATGAAGATTGATCTTGATTGGTTCTCGTTCGTGTTTCTCCCCTCCTCCTTACTACTGGACCCTTATAAATGTTATAACAGCGGAAATTTAAACAACTATTGAGATCACCTGAATTGACAATCAATATTGCAAAGTTACACGTGGAAAACAATTGTAATTCAAGTTACAAGATCGATCAATATAATGCCCTAAGTAATGATGATGCAAAAATAAAGAAGGACACGTGACGCGAGATTTTACTAAGGTTCGATCTCACCAAAGAGATCTACTCCTCGTTGAGGAAGCCCACACAAAGTCGGGTCTCTTCAAACCCTTTCCCTCGTCAAGTCACCACACAAGGCCGACTTGATTCCATTATCACGGGTAATCACCAAGTTTATGAGCAACCTCACACGTTGAGGGCTCCCACAAGAATTACAACAAAAATATGATCAAATACACTTAAAAAGATTACAAGTAATTGCACAAGTGTAAAGAGATCAAAACCCAAGAGTTCAATGACGCGTAGACACCGATCTCTCAATCCCAAATCTGAATACTTAAAGATTTTCACTTTTGAGGACCTTAGATGTGCTGGGAGATGTGTTTTCATGCTCTTGGGACAAGTGGCAGCACTAGGGTTTAAGTTGTGAACAGTAGAATATGTGTATTGTCTTTGTGGGGTCGTAGATCTCCTATTTATAGTGTTTCCAAAATTGTTACTGTTAGGGATCTCGACGGACGGACTAGTCCGTACTGGGTACCGGATTTGTCCGCTGTGCTGTGTAAAAACGGCGTGAAATGTGCAGCACACTAGAAACCCTAAATTGTGTGAGGTATACCAGACTAGTTTGGTTGTTGTCTGTACTTGTCCGATGCCCTGTGTATTTGAGTTTCAGAGAGTTTAACGGACTAGACCGGTCCCCAAGCTAACTTATCCGGTGCGATGTGTTATAGAGCATCAGAGAGTTCAACAGACTAGTCCGGTCCTATGGACGGACTTGTCCGGTGCACAACATAATAGGTTTACAGAAAGTTAAACGGACTAGTCCGGTCCATGAACGGACTAGTCCGGTGCACTGTTAAATGTGGTTCCAGAAAGTTGATCGGACTAGTCCTGTCCATGAGCAGACTAGTCCGGTGCACTGTGAATTTGGACAACAGAGAGTTAAACAGACTATTACGTTCCGTGAATGGACTAGTCCGGTGCTAAGTGATTTTTTAGGTTGGTTTTAAGCCCTTACCCCTATGCAAAGACTTGAGCTCTTGGAATATGTCTCTCACACACATCCTATGCATTCAAGTCTACTTTGCGCTTCAGTCATCATTTGGGCTTTTCTCTTTTCTTTCAGCACTTCATTTTTCACTTTTTGAATGCACCAAACTATCTCATTTAAATTGACCTGCAGCCATCTCAACAAGTTCATTAGGATATCATTTGTTTGTCATCAATCGTCCAAAACCCACAAGATATTGCCTAGATGCACTTTCAAAAAGTCATCGCAACATCACAAGTCTTCACCAAAGCGACAAAGAGGTTGTGGCCACCACGGGCCTCACTTGTCCAAGATGGTTGCCAAAGGAGGTTTGGCTTGCCAACAATGAAGTTCATCCATGCCTTCATCTCCGGACAGGGACGATACATCATCAGGCTAAAGAGGACGAAGGTAAGTCGTGCTCATCGGACTTCAAAAATTTGGTGAGTCCTTGTCAATAGGTTAATTGATAGTTATCTCTGTGAGACATATGTGTGCTGAATACATTGGCCATTAGAATAAAAGTGAGGGTTTACATTTAAAGTTTTGAATATTGCTAAAACACCCACTTCGGACTGTCTGAACTTTTTCTCACGTGACTCGCACGTGTTTCTCGTTTCGTATTGTCTGAACTTTCAGCCACATGAGCTGCACGTGAGTCAACACGGTTGATCTTTACAAATGCGTTTTTGAGAGTAACATTTACTCTTTAATTTTTTAGGACTGTCCAAACTTTTTGACATGTGATTTGCACGTGAGTTTCAGATTGGAATGTTCAATCTTTTGCCTTTACCTTGCAGCGCTGCTTTTGGACTATTCGATATTTCAACTTGCTAAAATAATTGTGCGGCTGTTCTGTTTTAACTTGCAATGTTTCGAACTTGCTTTTGACATATGGGAAGATTTGCTTTGTATTCATTACTAAGTTTTTGATGTGTTTTGGTGGTTATGGCTGGTATCATTTTTGATATGGTTTGCGACATGCTTATGTGAGGTGCTCACATAAGGTGTTGTGTTTTTTTTTCGGACTAACGAGAGTCAAGTCGAGGACTTGAGCTCACAAAGATTAGTTTTTTATTCATGTGCAGGTGTTGCTTGAGGTCAAGACATGTCTGGTGATGGAGATCCTTGAACTAGTCTTAGGGAGAAGATGAGGTTCAATAACGAAGTTCAGGAAGAATTGTGGTTGAGTTGATCGGGAGGTCACGTGACATCTTTGGGTAAGGAACAAGGCATATGAAGGTATCAAGAACGTCGTTGGAAAGTGTTTGCACATGTGCAAGGGGTGCATGTATGTGGAAACATTATTCCAAGGAGTGATGTAGTGATATGGACGTGAAGATGTGGCTCGAAAGGTCCAACAGGCTGGATTATGTCTCACGCTGCGGCTGAGGTGGTTATGGTTCGTATATAGAAAGTTTAGAGTTTTTTTGTTAGATTTCATGTGGGTAACTGAGTTGTGTTGTTTTAGGAATGTTTAGGACGTTTATAAGGTGTTTCAAAGTCTTAAGATTGCTTCTATCTGCATTTGGAAGAGTCTTGAGTAGTTATGGAAAGTTTCGGTTTAAACTGATTAGGATTAGATTTCTAGTTAAGTTTAGGTTGGCTTAAGGGTTGGTTATATAAGCAAGGGAGGCTAGAGCTCGTGGTAAGATGAATTTAGGCTGTTCCTCTTGTGTCTTTGGTGAATAAAATTCGTAGTTTAGTGGAGCTTTTATGCCTTGTTCGTCTGACTTGTTTTCATCAAGTCATTCTCGTCGAGTTTCTGCGCTGTCCGACCTTTCTTTGGTGTTTTAATTATAACTTGCATTTATAGATCAAATCAACGTGATTCTTTTTGTGTTGTCTCCACAACTCAATACTCTATCGATTTATGGTTTTTACGTTACACGATTTTCTTTGCAGCGTAGCAGATCTGTTTGCTCTATGTTAGAACAGATTGACCTTTGCTCAGGGTTTTGGTCATAACTTGAGTATTACTCGACATTTTCTCGTGATTCTTGTTGTCGTGTCTTCGTGACTTGATTCTCTATGAGATACACTGATTTGTCATGTTTTGAACACGTTGGAAACTTGCACACACAGTTTCTCTATCAGATTGATCTTCTACCGAGGGGTTTTCATTGCTTCTATTGAAAAAGTTTTAATCTATCATTCACCCCCTTCTGGTAGCTTTTCACATGCTCATCGATCCTACAATTAGTATCAGAGCCACTGTGCTCTACTCTATATGATTTGCACATGTTTTTACTAATCAACATTGAGAAATACTACGCAAAACCATATTTGTTCAATGGTATTGATTCTCAGGTTTGTAAGGCTCGTATGGAGGCTTACATACAGGCGTAAGGTTTCATGATATGGGAAAAGGTCTTCAAGCGCTTTGCCATGCCTTCAAACGATGAAGTTACGACTGCCAACATGAGAGATGTTGATAACAATAACAAGGCGTGAAACATGATCATAGAAGGATTGACACAAAGCAACATCGATCAAGTTGCACACCTCCAATCTGTATATGATGTGTGGAAAGCACTATGCGACTACCAAGAAGGGACAAATACAATCAAGGAGATACATCAAGACATCTTCAAGAAAGAGTACATGGATGTTAATTTTTCAGATGCTGAAAATGCTGGGCAATTGTTAAGAGCATTAGACATGTTGATTTGGGAGATGAAAGTTACATCTATACGTGAAATCTACTATCATGAGTACACTTACTTTAGATGTTCTATATTCTAAGTTGAAAACTCATGAACTTGACATAATATCACATAAAAACCTCAACAATTCTCTTTCATTTGTTTCACAATGTGACATGCCTTCTTAAAGTTCATCTTCATCATGTGGTACACTTGCTTTGATGTCCTCTCTAACCCTTGAACAGATTGAAGAGTTTCCAGAAGAGGAGCTCGCACTTCTTTCTACTCAATTCTCAAAAGCATTGCAAAATGTGAGAACTCGAAGAAGAGGAAGTGGTGGTTCTCAACGATGCTTTGAATGCGGTGAGTTTGGACATTTTTGTACAAATTGCCCTAACCTTTTAGGTTCTACTGCCTGCAATGAGAAGCAAACAAAATTCAAGTCCTCCTCTGCAAACAGCAAGAACAAAAAGAATGGTTTTATAGGTCGCCGATTGGCAAATAGTTTTGTCTATGCACTTCAAGAACTTGGATCGAGCGATGTGGACTCTAGAAGTGATGTAGATGACGACTCTTTGGCAATTATGTGTTTCATGGCGGGCAACTCTAGATCAAGCATGGAGGAAACAGAACATAATAGCGACAATGAAGAGGTATGTCCCACTTGCAAAAAATGTGTGATTCTATTTCTCGTTCCACAGTTATACTTAAGACAGAAGACAAAAACTTAGGGAAAATGCTATTAAAATTGAATCACTAGAATCTAAAATTAATCAGTTAAAATCTTTGATTTATAGTGATTATTCTTGTTCCTCATGTGAATTAATTTATGAACAATTGTCTTCCTTAAGAAGTGCGCACACCTCCACACTTTATAAACTTGAGATTGGAATTGAAAATGCACTTAACGATAAAAACATGAAAGATGCTAGCTATTCTAAATTGATTTGCATTGTTCTAGTTGTGATGATCTTGATAAGAAACTACATGATGCTTTGAATGAAATTTCTTTTTCGAACAATGCTTTATGTTCTCATGAAATTAATTGTTGTTATAACTGAAACTTATAAGGGAAAACTTCATGTGAAAATTGTCTTGGTCTGTCCAATAAACTTGATGACATGCATAGGACACTAGATAGGACACTAGAGCGATTTTGTAGTGGGAATAAGAATCTAAACTTGCTACTGAATTCTTCTAAGACTTGCAATGATAAAACTAGTTTAGTTTTTGATTCTCATGCTCATGCTAAGGCACATCCACCTAAGGTTGTTCAATCATTAGGAAGTGGTTTGATTCAAATGGTTCCTAAACAAAAAGAGGTGGTTTTAAGTCCGCGGGAATGTTGTCTCATTCGATTGCTAAGAAACATGTTTCTTGCTTATCTAGACATGAATACAAAGTAAAATTTCATTGCACATACTGTGGTAGAGATGGTAATGTCATAGATTTTTGATATAGACTAGCTAAACAAGAAAAGAAGCAAAGAATGCTAGCTAGATCATAAAACAACCAAGCAAAACATGCTTCACGTGCTGAACCAAATGTTAGTAACTTGCAACCTTCTGTGATGAGTCAAAAACATGCAAAATTTGCTCCCAAACCTACTATTTTTCGTGCTACACATAACACATCTCGTAGATCAGTAGTTGGATGCAAGAATTCGTAAGCTTTGACTCATGAAACTGTTGTTTTGTCTCAGCTCTCGCATGTTATTCGTGCTGGACGTCGTGTGACCCAGTACTAGATTCCTAAATGCCTTTTGACTAACCCCAATATTTATTCATCGACGCATTGTGCTTCTATGTAGGTTACACACTTGAGAAAAGAGAACATTTGGATTGTGGATTCAGGTTGCTCACGCCACATGACAGGTAACAAAGAATGGTTCTCCTCCCTCTCTTTGTGTCACACGTAGAGAATGTTACTTTTGCTGATAATTCATCAAGTCCTATAATTGCTGAGGGTTCGATTAGAGTTAATAATCACTACACTTTGAAAGATGTGGCACTTGTTAAAAATTTGAAATACAACTTGCTTTCTGGTTCACAATTGTTTGATGAAAACCTTAAAATTACTTTCACTAAAAATTCCTGCAAGGTTGTAGATTCTAATGGTGAGCTTATGTTTAACATGTCTCGGTTTGGAAGAGCTTTTAAAGCTTATTTGGATATGTCATCCTCTATGCATAGGTGTCTAGTTACTAATGATTCAAAAGACTTATATTTTTTCCATTGTAGACTTGGTCACATAGGCTTTAATCATCTCACACATGTTAGGATTCTTGATCGCATACGTGGGCTACCTAAGCTTAAAGGGAACAAAGAAATAGTTTGCTTTAATTTTAGACATGCTAAAATGGTTGTAGGTTCATATGCTCCACTCACAATAACAAGGACAACAACATTAACACAACTTTTGTACCTTGACACCATAGGTCCCTCACGTGTTCAATCTTTTGGAGGTAAGTGGTATGTGCTTGTAATTGTTGATGACTATTCTAGATGCTCTTAGGTTTACTTTATGGCTTCTAAGAATGAAGCTTTTAGTCACTTTAGAAGTTTAGTTCTTAGACTTTCACTTGACCACCCAAGATCTTTAAAAGCAATTAGTAGTGATAATGGAACTGAATTTAAAAACCAATCATTTGATCAATTTTGTGCTGAAAATGGAATAGATCATCAATTTTCTTCACCATATGTGCCTCAACAAAATGGTGTTATAGAGATAAAGAACAAAAGCTTAGTTGAGATGGCTAGGACTATGCTTGATGAATATCAAACTCCTAGGGAATTTTTGGCTGATGCAATTGCAATAGCTTGTTATGTCTCAAATCGAGTTTTCTTGTGTGCTAAGCTAGGAAAAACCACATATGAGCTGTGGTTTGGACATAGTCTTAGTGTCACACACTTTAGGGTCTTTGGTTGCAAATGCTTTGTTAAGAAATATGGTAATCATGATAAACTGAACCTAGATCTGTTGATAGCATGTTTCTTGGTTATCCATCTTATACTAGAGGCTATCGTGTACTTGACACTAACAAAATTGTAGAGATTTGTGAGGTTTCTTTTGATGAAGCTAGCCCAGGTACTAGCTCTAATATTGCATTTCAAGATGCATATCCACAGAGAGAGAGAGTATTTTCACTGAAGATTAGGAAGAAGTGGTGCCGCTGCCCGAAAATTTAGCAGCTAAGGACATCGCTTTAGCTCCTAATTTTGATTCACAACCAGCACCAACGATCACCATTGCTGGTCCAGATGATCCTCAAGTCACAAGCTCATCAATTTGTGATGAACATGAAGAAGAAGAAGCTTGTGAAGTGTCTACTCCCCTCTATATACTCAAAAGTCGTCCTCCACAAGAAATTGTTTGAAGCTTGCACGAACGAGTCACACGGTCCAAGTTTTTTGATCCAAGCTCTCACGCTCATTCTACTTTTGTTGTTTCTTTTGAACCTAAAGATATATCACATGCACTCACTAATGAATCTTGGATTATTGCCATGCAAGAAGAGTTAGATAATTTTGAAAGAAATAATGTTTGGAAACTTGTATCTCCACCTCATGATCACACTTTAATTGGAACTAAACGGGTGTTTAAAAATAAACAAAGTGAGGATGGAGTTTTGGTTAGGAATAAGGCTAGGTTGGTTGCTCAAGGTTTCTCAAAATTTGAAGGTCTATATTTTGATGAAACTTTTGCTCCAATTGCTAGGTTAGAAGACATAAGATTTTTATTAGCATTTTCTGCATCTAACGGTTTCATATCATATCAATGGATGTGAAATGTGCTTTTCTAAATGGCTACATATATGAGTGGTTTATGTTAAGCAACCACTCGATTTTGAAAATCTAGATTTTCCTAATCATGTTTACAAACTGTCCAAACACTACAAGAATCACGATTATAGACGACGGCCAGAAACCGTCATCTATAAGCACAGTATCGTCGACTATAAGTTATAGACGACAGTATACTCTTATAGACGACGGTTTCCAGCCGTCTACGATTATTTGTCGTCTATAAATTTATAGACGATGGTTATCATCATCAGTTAACTAATTGACAACGGCGAGACTTAGTTGTCGTCAATAAGTTAGCTCCAGCCACTTGGAAGCGTGGAAACCTTATAGACGACGGCCACCGTAGAACCATCGTCTATAAGGTCCCCTATTGACGACGACCACAGCTAGACCATCGTCCATTAGGACCCCAAGAGACGACGGTTCCCGGTTGCCCGTTGTCTATAAGTTCCACTATTGACCACGGTCACAGGTAAACTGTCGTCCATAAGGGCCTCAAAAGACGACGGTTCCAGGTTGTCATCGTCTATTAGACATACTTATAGACGACGGTCTCAGTAAAACCGCGTCTATAAGTTTTGCTTTTTTTTAAAAAAAAAAGCAGAAAACATATATTACACGGATATCACAGTAAATAGAAACAGATACAGTATGCAGATTTCTTAGAGTTCACATTGTTTTATTCTGCGAAATAGACACTTGAATAGTATTCTATCTCCTGAATGGCATATGCTTCGGTGATGCATCCTTCAACCCTTGCTTGATTGTGAACCATTGGTTTAAGACACCTGAGTGCTCTTTCAACGTGATACATCCACCTATATTGCATAGGGCCGCCCACTTTGGCTTCATATGGAAGATAAATTAGGAGATGTTGCATTGGATTGAAGAACCTTGGAGGGAAAACTTTTTCCATCTTACATAAAAGCATTGGTATCTCCCTTTACAACTTCTCCATCATCTCCCTTGTGATCTCTTTAGCACAAAGCTGTCTATAAAAGTAGCTAAGCTCGGCTAACACCTTCCACACCGCATCGTCAATGTAGCCTCGAAACATAACTGTTAGAAGTCTTTCCATGATTATATGATAATCATGACTCTTCAACCCTGTGAGATTTCCAGTCTTAACATTTACGGCTCATCTCAGGCTAGCAGCATAACCATCAGGGAATTTCAAACTTTTCAACCACTCGAAGACTTCCTTCCTTTCTTTTGGTCGAAGACAGAAAGAAGCACGCGGTTTGCCACCAGCTTCAGAGAGCTCAAGAGTTGGACGATTACAATCCTCTGCCAAGTCCTTACGAGGCTTTATATTGTCTTTTGTTCTGCCTATCACATCGAAGCATGTGCTTATGATGCATTCGCCCATGTTACGTTCCTGATGCATGACATCAATGTTATGCATCAAGATTAAGGACATAACATACGGTAACTCCCATAGTGCACATATATGAGTCCAATTGTGGTCCTCTCCATAACCGACAAAATATCTAGGACGACCCTCATCTGGCACTAAGTTGTTCAACTGTTCAGTAATCTCCGACCCGTTTAGACGTTGCGGTGGTCCTTTTTTGACAACATTGTCCTTCCTGAAGGCATTTCTCTGTTGCCTAAATACATGATTGGGGAGTAACCAACGTCTGTGGCAATCAAAGTAGCAAATCTTGCCACCATGCTTTAAACAAAAACATTCCGTGTCCGAAGCACATATTGGACATGTCAAACGACCATGAGAGCTCCAGCCAGAAACCATGCCGTAAGCTGGGAAATCATGGACAGACCACAAGTATGCAGCTCGAAGGTTGAATTTCTGTTTTTTGTAGCAGTTGTATGCTTCAATTCCTGTCCACAACATTTTCAACTCTTCAATCAACGGCTTCAACATCACGTTTAGTCATGAACCAGGATGATCCAGTCTAGGTACAATAAGGCAAAGGAACATGTACTCGTACTTCATACAAAGAGATGGTGGTAAGTTGTACGGAATAGCGAACACGCGCCAACAAGAGTATGGTTTTGCGTTTGTACTAAATGGTGAGAAGCCATCTGTCGCCAACCCGATGCGAACATTTCTCGGGTCATTGGCAAAATCTGGATCGAAGCGGTCAAGGGCTTTCCATGCCTCACTGTCAGACGGGTGCACCATCATTCCGTCATTCTCACCTACACCTTCTTTTTGCCACCTCATGTGTCTGGCTATTTTTTTAGAGAAACAAGCGCTTCAACTAGGTGTGACAGGCAAGTAGCGAAGCTGCTTCTATGCAACTTCAGTCCTTACTTTTGTACCGTCTTCATTAACAACTTCAACAAATCTCGCCTTATCACATTTTAAGCACTTGTTCTCGTTGGCATGCTCTTTCTAGAAAAGCATGCAGTGGTCTAGACACATATCAATCTTCTCATAGTTCATACCAAGATCAGAAATCAATTTCTTAGAATGATACATATCCTTAGGCAATTTATGGGGCTGCGGAAGGACATTGTTGATCAATTTGATGAGATCATTGTAGCAGTTATTGTAGAAGAAATACTTAGACTTAATTGCCATAAATCTAGTTATGAAATTGAGGATCCTCACTTTGGTGTGTTCATGCACCAGTTGTTCTGATGTCTTGAGACGCTCGAAGAACTCCTTTGCCTCCATTGTAGGAGAATCCTCCATCAATTCAGGATTTATGGCTTCAAGCATCTCGTCCATCCTATCTACCCCGGTGTTGTAATCGCCATCTTGATCTTCTACGTCTTGAGAAGGTGTCTCACTGTGAAAGGTCCACAACTCATAACGTTGCATAAAACCGTTTTGACACAAGTGGAACGTCAACATCACTTTGTCGAAACACTTTGCATTCTGATATTTGATACATGGGCACCGCACCTTGCTGTTGTTTGACAACAAAAAAAGTATGAAAGCATCCATCTTGGTGAACCACTCCTCTGAGTGACTCCCATCCTTTTTCCAACCAGTATACATCCAAGTGCGGTCTTCAACCATATTTGAAGGTATACCTTTAAAGCAGACAAATCATTATTAGTTTCATTGTTATGTTATGTCATGACCCTACAACTAGGAATATAGGTCCTAAACCCACCCAATAGTGATCGAGCGGAGCGTGCTCATGACGGGATGCACGGTCTGGATCCGGACAAAATTTCGACAGCATAACCCCGCTGTTCTCCACTGCACGCCCAAAAATAGTGCAGCAGAGAACAACAGTGTTATGCCGTCAAAATCTCGTCCAGATCCAGACCCGCGTCTCGTCACAAGCCACGCCCCCTCGGTCACTCCTAGACTGTCCAAAAAGGGACAATTCCGAACATTCACGTCTCACATGCCAATAGCATGTGAGACGTGCCGATCCGAAATGGGTGACGCTTTGCTATAGGTTACGTTACTCATTTTAATTTTTAAGTCATTTACGAGAGAGGAAAGAACGAGAGAAAGAGGAGGAAAGTTGGTCTTAGATGACAATTCCACGTCCATATCCACCGTCTGCGCAATCGCAGGTGATTGACATCCTCACCATCGTTGTTCGCTTCTGTGTCGTCTCGACGCATACGTTATGACTACAATTGTCTATACGGCACGAACACATTTATTATTTGTCGTGTTGTGTCGGGTCGGGCCAGGCCAGCCAAAACCCATTTATTTACACATTAATAGAACTAGCTAATGACCATGACTAATAAGACGACTTTACAGACCACCTGTAGAAACATTGACAGAAAACAATTCTCTACTATGTTAGTTAACCTTTACTTTCTGACACAATCGCTTACTAATTCAATCTATCAGACTCCAAAGAAAGCAAGCATTACTACTAAATTATATTTTACGGAGTACTACAGATCCAGCTAACACAGGAATTAGAACATGAGACAAACCTCCAAAAGATAGATACATGCTGCCAGGAAAACTGGTAGCATTGCATGAGGATGAGTTTTAGGGTCAGTGATGCACTTACGAAAAATAATCTATGTGAGGTTGTCAGATGGATTGCTGGAGATCTTGTGGAGGAGGTATTGTTGGTGATGTGCCCAAGAGGCAATCATAACAATTCGGGTTAAGGCCTATTGGATATTTGATCCATAAGCGATTAGGGTACTAATGGGCCTGCGACCTAGAAGCCCATTAGTACGCCTATAAATATGAGGGGTAGGGTTAGAGGCTAATTACTCCACCATGTGACAAACCTAGCCGCCACCCCTCGAAGGCCTCACGCCGAAACCCTTGCCGCGCGTGCGGTGCTAGCACACCAACGTACGGCGTTCCTCCCCGTACGTGTGGACTCTGTAGAGGCGCTACTGCTACTGCTGCGCTGATCGGCTACGATGATCGTGATCATCTACCTGCTGTCGTGACGAGGACGAGGAGGAGACGAACGAGATTGTCTGCTTCCCCTACACTGACGTGTGTCTACGTTCCGCTGCGCTTCGCGTCTAGTGGTAGCGATCTATGACCTCTGTACTCGCATGTTTCCTGGGTGATGCGGTAGACTTGCTAGAGTAGCGTACCGCAATTAACTAACAGAGGTATCAGAGACGATTTGCATTGTTTTTGGTCTGGATCTTGCTAGTAGATGGGATCTACTGCAGACATATTCATACGATGAATTTTTTCGCACGGTTTTTGGGGTTTGGAATTGGTTAGAGTAGATTGCGATCGTATATGACTAAAGGGTCAGTTTGTACTCCTTCTCTGTTGTGTGTGCAACCTGTCCCTACCGGCTGGAATCACCATCGGGACTAATCGCGTACATAGCTAACAGATTGAGCCAACAGACCACGGTCATGAGTCGCGATCTACTCATGAATAACCGGTCACATTGAAAATTGAGGCATTCTGAATGGCTCGGATTCGGGTTGATTTGATCAATCCGATGAGATTTTCATAGTGATTTCATAGATGCAATCTACGTAATTCCGTTTTGCTGTCTGCTATAGCGATTACATAACATAGTTTCGCGCTAGAAATCGTTCTACGCTTAACTCGTTTTTGCAGGGAATAATGTGAATGATTTGGCCTTAATGTGATGTGATGATTTGTGTGTAATATTCGTGCGGCCTGTGTGCTGCAAATTTAACACAACCGGGTTGAGGTTATCACATAATTGTATAACAACCTGCGTGTCGACCTGTGATGCTTGATCTCTCATGTAATTTATTTGGTAGCTATTAGTTGTATTAGCTTATTTTATGATCATGGAGATGTCTTCATGCATCGTGGAGATGGAGATCACCACAAGAAGGGAGGCATGGCAGCTCAGATCATGATGGGGACCATTATGATTCCAAAGGCCATACTATTCACAATGTGATATGATCATAAGCCTGTGATGTTTATTTATTACTATTCTTTTCATGATTTTCATATGGTGGATGTTTTGTCATGATAGAATAGCTTCCCTCACAAAAGTTGAATATTTAATGCCATTTACCAATAGCTGCACCTATGTTATTTTGATCGCTATATGGTAGGTTTGCCAAAGCAAAGTACCATCATCTATCATAATACATAGGGTGAATGTTGGACATTCACGTGCATAGTGCTGGTTTACTCAACAGAGCCATCAAAACAGTTCTGGGCTTTATGGCATAGAGTTGGGAGTCGGGGCATTGGATGTTACCCAACAAACAAGAGTCATATAGGGATATGGTTAACAATTGTTGTTTACCTATGTCACTATTTTCCTAGCAGTGAAGCCAAAGCTCACTAGGAATTAGTGAATATGGATCTTGAACCACTATATATCATTAGAGGGAAGACAATGATAATATAGTGGTAATATCTTTTATTAAACTGTTAATAGAAGATTGGTACATAACATAGTGCTAAACCTTGCATATTTATTTTCTATTGTAGATCATGTCTGCTAGTAACAATTCCGGTTTCAATTTGTGATCTGTGCTTGAAAAGGAAAAGCTCAATGGAGCTAACTTTATCGATTGGTACCGCAACCTGAGAATCGTTCTTAGGTAAGAGAAAACCGAGTACGTTCTTCTGTAGCCTTACCCTGATGACCTCCCACCTGATGCAACTAATGCAGCACGTAGAGCTTATACGAAGCACTGCGATGATGCGCTTAATGTAAGCTGCCTCATGCTCGCCACTATGTCCTCTGATCTACAAAAACAGTATGAGCATACATATGCTTATTCTATGATTGAGGGACTGCGTGGAATGTTTGAGAATCAAGCAAGGGCTGAGAGATACAATATCTCAAAGTCCTTGTTCTCATGCAAGCTGGTGGAGGGTAGCCCGGTCAGCCCTCATGTAATCAAGATGATTGGTTACATTGAAACTTTGGGCAAACTTGGTTTTGAACTCAAGGATGATCTGGCTATTGACGTTGTTCTCCAGTTGCTCCCACCAAGCTACGAGCCATTCATATTGAACTTTCAAATGAATGGCATGGAGAAAACTTTGGCTGAATTGCACGAGATGCTTAAAACAGCCGAAGAAAGCATTAAGAAAAATGCCACTCATGTGATGATGGTGCAAAAGGAGAATAAAAAGAAGAAGCGTGTGACGCATCCTAAAGGCAAAGGCAAGGGAAAGGTTCCCGATGAGCCTTCAAGCTCAAAGTCTGAGCCAAAGGGCAAATCTGGCCCTTCTCCTGATGATGAATGCTTTCACTGTCATGGTAAGGGACACTGGTCTAGGAACTGCAAGAAGTACTTGGAGGATATGAAGAAGAAGAAGGGAAGTGAGACTTCTACTTCAGGTATAAATGTTATAGAAATTAATATTGCATTATCTTCTAGTAAATCATGGGTATTTGATACCGGGTTGATGATTCACACTTGCAAATCGTTACAGGGTCTAAGTGAGAATAGAAGATTTGCAAAAGGCGAGTTGGATGTTCGTGTCGGCAATGGAGCAAAGGTTGCGGTCATAGCTATCGGAACCTACCACTTGTCATTACCCTCAGGATTAGTTCTGGAATTGAATAATTGTTATTGCATTCCTACTTTGAGTAAGAACATTATCTCTTCTTCGTGTTTAGAAGAAGTCGATGGTTATGAGATTGTAATAAAGAACAAATGTTGTTCTATTTATTACAATAATATTTTCTATGCTCAATGTCCATTGGTGAATGGATTATATGTTCTTGATCTTGAGGATAAAACTGTGTAACATTAATACCAAAAGGTCTCGACAAAATGATCTAAATCATACTTTCATTTGGCATTATCTCTTAGGTCATATAAATGAGAAACGCATTGAAAAACTCCATAAAGATGGTTTACTAAGCTCATTTGATTTTGAATCACTTGACACATGTGAATCTTGTTTGCTTGGGAAGATGACCAAAGCACCCTTCACTGGTCACAGTGAGAGGGTGACTGACTTGTTGGGACTTATACATACATATGTATGTGGACCAATGAGTTCAATTGCCTGAGGTGGTTTTCAATACTTCATCACATTTATCGATGACTTTAGTAGATATGGTTATGTCTACCTAATGAGGCACAAGTTTGAATCCTTTGAAAAGTTCAAAGAATTTCATAATGAAGTACAGAATCAATTGGGCAAGACAATTAAACTTCTACGATCTGATCGTGGGGATGAATATTTGAGCTATGAATTTTATGATCATTTAAAACAATGTGGAATTGTTCCACAGTTGACTCCACCTGGAACGCCTCAATGGAATGGGGTGTCTGAGTGGAGGAACCGAACCTTGTTGGACATGGTTAGGTCGATGATGAGCCAAGCAGATCTTCCACTATCCTTTTGGGGTTATTCTCTTGAAACTGTTGCGTTTACACTAAACAGAGTCCCAACTAAGTCTGTTGAGAAGACACCATATGAGATGTGGACCGGGAAATGTCCCGGATTGTCTTTCCTCAAAGTTTGGGGATGTGATGTTTATGTCAAACGTTTGACGTCAGACAAACTCACTCCAAAATCAGACAAATTCTTCTTTGTGGGATATCCTAGGGAAACCAAAGGGTATTATTTTTATAATAAAACAGAGGGTAAAGTGTTTACCGCTCGCAATGGTTTCTTCTTGGAGAAAGAGTTTCTCTCAAAAGGAGTTAGTGGGAGCAAGGTGCATCTTGAAGAAATTCATGAAATACCTGAAAATGTTTCAGCGTCCACTGATCCTATACAGGATGTAGAAGATGTTGTGCAACAAGTTGATGAAACACCAGCCCCACGAAGGTCTACGAGGGTACGTCGTGCGACTGAAAAGTTAACGCTTCTAACCACGGAGCAGCATGACATGGTATTGTTGGACAATAATGAGCTCACGACCTATACTGAAGCAATGATGGGACCTGACTCTAAGAAGTGGCTTGGAGCCATGGAATCCGAAATTGAATCCATACATGAAAATCAAGTTTGGAACTTGGTTGATCCAATCGAAGGTGTGAGACCTATTGATTGTAAATGGATTTTCAAGAAAAAGACTGATATGGATGGAAATATTCACATCTATAAAGCGCGATTGGTGGCGAAAGGTTTCAAACAAATTCAAGGTGTTGATTATGATGAAACTTTCTCATCCGTTGCAATGCTTAAGTCTGTTCGGATTCTTTTAGCTATTGCTGCATATTCTGATTATGAAATATGGCAGATGGATGTCAAAACAGCCTTTCTCAATGGAAGTCTGACTGAGGATGTGTACATGACACAACCTGAGGGTTTTGTCGATCCTGAAAATGCTAATAAAATATGCAAGCTTCAAAAGTCCATTTATGGACTGAAGTAAGCATCTCAGAGTTGGAATCTACGTTTTGATGAAGTAATCAAAGGGTTTGGTTTCATCAAGAACGTAGAAGAACCTTGTATTTACAAGAAATTTAGTGGGAGCGCACATGTATTTCTGGTCCTATATGTAGATGATATATTATTGATCATAAATGACATTCCAATGCTTGATAATGTTAAATCCTCATTAAGAAAAAGTTTCTCAATGAAGGATTTAGGAGAGGCAGCGTATATTTTGGGCATAAAGATCTATAGAGATAGATCTAAAAGGCTAATTGGATTAAACCAAGATACATATACTGACAAGATATTGAATTGGTTCAATATGCAAGATTTCAAGAAAGGTTTCTTGCCAATGTCACATGGCATTACTCTAAGCAAGAGTCAGTTTCCTTCGACACCTGATGAGCAAAAGAGGATGAAGGCGATTCCTTATGCTTCGTCTATTGGATCCATCATGTATGCCATGCTATGTACACGCCCAGGTGTATCTTATGCTCTAAGTATCACAAGCAGGTATCAATCAGATTATGGTGATGCTCATTGGACCGTTGTCAAAAATATCCTTAAGTACTTGAGAAGAACTAAGGATGCATTCTTAGTGTTTGGAGGTGAAGCAGAGCTCGTTGTAAAAGGTTACACCGATGCCAGCTTCCAAACTGATAAGGATGATTCTAGATCGCAATCCAGTTTTGTATACTGCCTCAATAGAGGGGCAGTGAACTGGAAAAGTTCCAAGCAAGATACAGTAGCAGATTCAACGACAGAGGTGGAGTATATTGCAGCTTCTGAAGCTGCAATGGAAGCTATTTGGATCAGAAAATTTGTTTCTGAGTTGGGTGTTGTTCCTAGCACGTCCTGTCCTGTAGATCTCTACTGTGACAATAGTGGAGCCATCGCACAGGCAAAGGAGCCTAGATCACACAAGCGATCCAAACATATACTATGACGCTATCACCTCATTCGAGAGATCATCGAGCGAGGTGATGTGAAGATATGCAAGGTGCACACGGATTTGAATGTTGCAGATCCATTGACAAAGCCTCTTCCACAATCAAAGCATGAGGCACACACGACATCTATGGGTATTAGATACTTACATCAGTGATCATAGTGTGTAGTGGGAGACTTGTGTCACATCCATGTTTATGTACTATTAAATAAATTGTTATATGAGTAATCATTATTTACATTGATCATCAAGTATGTGACTTGTTCGTGAAACTCTTTGTTAAAAGTAATGTTACTCTAGATGATCCCTAGTATGTATTATTATATGAGATAATGATTGCATATAGACTAGCACATGTATTAATTGATGATCATGTTTCACGGATCATAGATATGGAGATATCAAATTAATAATATGAACACATGTTAATGAACATGGTGTTGGATTGACCCACTCCGAGACACTGTTGGGATTGTTATTTTCATATGTGCCATTAGTTGGTCTTGAGTGATACACCTGCTAGATCCTTAGACCTGAGATCGCCATTGTTTCTCACTATGCGTAGTTGTGTACTTTGAGACTACCAAACACTACTCCGTAACTAGGTAGTCATAAAAGTAGTCTTCGGGTATATAATGAAACATATAATGGGATGTGCGCAGATCAAGATGGGATTTGCCCCTCCTTAATAAAATGAGAGATATCTCTGGGCCCCTCGAGATAGTTAGATTTGAAAATGCATGGCCATGCCAAGGTGATTAAAAGTTAATCACAGTGACTAAAAGTTAGTCATGGAATGAATCCACTATTTGATCGAGTGAATGGTCGAGCTATTACAAGGATGGCACACATCTCTCCTCGAGCTTGACTGGTATCGTGAGGCAAAGGGATTAGCATGTTGAATGTATCTAGGTTTGGCCGATATGATCTTTATGTACATTCGCGAGTCAGTATGTCCTGCTAGGTATCTCTACTGACTTGTGGTTGGAAATGGTTTCCATTCACGGCGGAATGCACATGAACCTAACAGGTCACACACTTAAAGAGTTGGAATATCGAAAATCTTGGCTAGATGATAGTCTCTAGTGCAAGTGGGAGATTGTTGGTGATGTGCCCAAGAGGCAATCATAACAATTCAGGTTAAGGCCTATTAGATATTTGATCCATAAGCGATTAGGGTACTAATGGGCCTGCGACCTAAAAGCCCATTAGTACGCCTATAAATATGAGGGGTAGGGTTAGGGGCTAATCACTCCACCATGTGACAGCCCTAGCCGCCACCCCTCGAAGGCCTCACGCCGAGACCCTTGCCGCGCGTGCGGTGCTAGCACACCAACGTACAGTGTTCCTCCCCGTACGTGTGGACTCCGTAGAGGCGCTGCCACTACTGCTGCGATAATCGGCTATGATGATCGTGATCATCTACCTGCCGCCGTGACGAGGACGAGGAGGAGATGAACGAGATCGTCTGCTTCCCCTACACCGATGTGCGTCTACGTTCCGCTGCGCTGCGTGTCTAGTGGTAACGATCTATGACCTTTGTACTCGCATGTTTCCTGGGTGATGCGGTAGAGTTTCTAGAGTAGCGTACCGCAATTAACTAACAGGTATGAGCTAGCGCATTCAATATGTGATTAAGATTTTAGCTATTTAAGCATCTGCCTTAGCTTAATCGTGTCAAGTGCATAGGATCCTTCAACTTCCCTTCTGTAGTTTTGTTTTGTGCAACACTTGACATTTCAAAAAATAGCACCAGCAATGGAGCATTTCAGTTGCAAAAGGTTCAGATTAGCTGAATGTATACGTTCTGGTCTTAACAAGATACTAGTACCCTAGTTCTTTACTCCTGCTGGCAATCATTTGTTTTCTGGGGGTCACTCTGTTCATTAGTGCTGTTAACTTTTTAATACAGTTTCATGTTCCAGCTCCTTCAGGTATCTATATGCATGCATGCAAGTGTATTAGGATACTCGTTTGGAGGCACTAAAGGGTGTTTGTTGTCTTCAAATACTAGTATATATCGATGGTGAATAATAGCAGTCTAATCTGTGGATCTAATAGTCAGTGAATAACAAGAACCTATTCAGAATTTTGGGGGCTCTTTGGGATCTTTTGGGAGTAAACTTATGTGTAGGTAAAACTCATTGACAATTTCACCAACAAGAAAGGCATGACTAGTCATTGCAACGGAATAGATTATAGGTCAATGGAACGTTCACTCACATCAGTTCAAATCCTCTGCAATAACATGTAGATCAGCAAAAACATAAAAGACAGTAGTTATTCTCTGAAATTCACCTGTGGATGCTTTGACCTTGAAGGTAGCAGGCTGGCAGGGGGCGACTGGATCAGGCACGATCTCCACCCCGCTCACCTTCACCGGGTAGTCCTTGCCCTTCTCTGCATGACACGTTAAGGAGCGTTTACTGCTTCGCGAAACTCTGTGAAGCCTCCTCCTCCCCGCGAACCCAAAAATAGAGGGTTTGGGGAGTTCGGTGGGGTGGGGGGGCAGAGAGGGGGCTTACTTACTCTACGGCGGTGGCTACTGAGGCCGTGGAGATGGCGGCGCAGAGCGGGGGCAGGGGCGCGGTGCGGCGAGGAGCGGCGGCGCGGAGCAGGGGCCGGGGCGATGGCGCGGCGAGGCGAGGAGCGGCGCGTGGAGCGGGGGTGGTGGTGCGGTGCAGCGAGGAGCGGCGGCGGTGGCGGATCAGAATCCGGGGCGCGCGGTGCAAAATGAAAACGAAGAGGCGCAGTGGTAGGAAATAATACCTAACTCTAATAGACGATGGTAAACTGCTAACCATCGTCAATTATGAACCTATTGACGACGGTGGACCGTAGCAGTCGTCTATTAAGGCTCAGGTGGGCCAGGTTTCGGCCCACATTGACGACTGGCCTTAATTGATGACGGTCAACTGTCGTCTATAATTAATTGATGACGGTACAAGGTCAACCATCGTCAATTACAGGCTAATTGACGACGTCTGTTTTTAACCATCATCAATTAACTGAAAGACGACGGGGCCGTCGTCTATTAATATGGCCATCGTCTATTGTCATGATTCCTGTAGTGACAACTTTGTATGGTTTTAAAAAAGCCTATAGAGCATGGTATGATAGGTTAAAAACATTCTTACTTGAAAAGGGGTTTACCATAGGCAAAGTTGATAAAACCCTTTTTGTGCTTAAACATGGTAATGACTCGCTATTCGTTCAAGTGAATGTGGATGATATTATCTTTGGTTGTGCTTCTCATGATATTGTGTCCAAGTTTTCAGCGATGATGATTTCGGAATTTGAAATGAGTATGATGGGAAAACTCACATACTTTTTGGGGCTGCAAATCAAGCAAACCAAGGAAGGAACTTTTGTGCATCAAACAAAGTATACAAGAGACCTACTTAAGCGCTTCAACATAAACAAAAGCAAGCCGCTTTGAACACCAATGGGAACAACAGCGTCACTTGAACTTGACGAAGAGGGTGAACCCGGTGAGACCTATGTGCTGAATACATTGCTAATTATGTTAAACGTGTAAGTTTACATGCAAAGTTTTGAATATACTTGAGAAACACACTTTGCTCTGTTCAAACTTTTCTTATACAATGCATAGCAGCTATTTTGGACTGTCCGCACTTTCTATGTGCTGAAATAATCAAGTGGCTGCTATGTCTTTCATTTGCAATGTTTCAAACTTGCTTTGCACTTATGAGAAGATTTGCTTAGTACTTTTGTACTAAGTTTTTAATGTGTTTTGGCTGATCATGATGGATATTATCTTGCTATGTTTGTAACATGCTTAGGTGAGGTGCTCACATAAGGTGTTGTGGTTATTGGACTAATGTGAGTCGAGTCGAGGACTTCTGCTCTGAAGAATTGGTTATTTGTTTATGTTCAGGTGTTGCTTGAGGTCAATACATGGCTGGTGACGGGATCCATTGCACTAGTATTAGGGAGAAGATGAGGTTCAACAACCAAGTTCGGGAGGAATTGTGATTGAGTTGATCGGGACGTTACGCAGCATGTTTGAGTCAAGAACAATGCATATGAAGGTATCGTGGATGTTGTTGGAAAGTGTTTGCACATGTGCAAGGAGTGCATGGATGTGGAAACATGGTTCCAAGACGTGATGAAGAGAAGTAGACATAAAGAATTGGTCGGAAAGGTCCAACTGGCTGGATTATGCCTCAAGTTGTGGCTGAGGTTGTTATGGTTTGTTTATGGAAAGTTTCGAGTGTGTTTTGATTAGATTTCGTGTGGGTCATGAAGTTGAGTTGTTTTAGAAATGTTTAAGACATTCCTAAGGTGTTTGGAAGTCTTAAGATTGCTTCTATCTATGTATAGAAGAATCTTGAGCAGTTATGAAAAGTTTCGGTTCAAACTGACGAGGATTAGAGTCCTAGTTAGGATTGGGTTGGCCTTAGGGATGGTTATATAAGCAAGGGAGGCCAGAGCTCGTGGGAATACGACTTTGGGATGTTCCTCTTGTGTTATCATCAATAAAATTTGTAGTTTATAGGAGCTTTTGTGCCTTGTTCATCCGACTTGTTTCAGATAAGTTTTTCTCGTCGAGTTTCTGCACAACACTATGTTGCTTCAGTGTTTTTATCATAACTCGAGTTTTACAGTTCCAATTGATGGGATTCTTTTTGAGTTGTCTTCAAAACTTGATTATCTTTCATCTGGGAAAATTTCACGATCATTGGATTTGTAATTTGTGATATACACGAGTTTCTTTGCAGTGTTGCAGATTTAATTTTTTACTCGGGTAGAACAGATTGACCCTTGTTCGATCTTTCAATCATAACTTGAGTTTTTATCAACGGTTTTTCGTGATTCTTATTGTGAAATCTTTGTGGATTGATTCTTTACAATCTACACTGCTTTTGTCATAGTTGAACATGTTTAGATTAGTTGCAACATTGTTTCTTTATAAGATTGTTTTCCTATCGAGGGGTTTTTGATGCTTCCATTGAAAACTTTTTGATCTACCATTCAGCCACCTCTGGTAGCTTTTCACGTGCTCTTCGATCCTACAATTGGTATTAGAGCCGTGGTGCTCTAGTCTTTGTGATTTACACGTGTTTTGACTAATCGACATGGAGAAATACTCCGCAAAAACTTGTGTGTTCAATGACATTAATTTTCAGGTTTGGAAGGCACAGATGGAGGCTTACATGCAGGCGCAATGCTTCACCATATGGGAAAATGTCTACAAGCCTTTCGACATGCCACCAAATGATCAAGTTACGGCTGCGAACATGAGAGTTGTCGACAAGAATAGCAAGGCTCGCAACTTGATCATACAAGGATTGACTTAAAGTGACTTTGATCGTGTTGCACACCTCCGATCAGCATATGATGTGTGGAAGGCACTTTGCACTACCGCGAAGGATCCAACACGACCAAGGAGGTAAGGAAAGATAGGTTCAAGAAAGAATGTATGCACTTTGAGATGCAACAAAGTGAGTCCATTGATGATTTATTTGCTCACTTTAATAAAATTATCAGCAACTTGCGTAGCGTTAATGTTAATTTTTCATATGCTGAAAATGCTAGGCAATTACTAAGTGCATTAGACATGTCATTTGGGAGATGAAAGTTACATCTATTCGTGAATCTACTATCATGAGTACACTTTTTGGATGTGCTATATTCTAAGCTGAAAACTCATGAAATTGACATAATCTCACGTAAGAACCCCAACAAGTCTCTTGCATTTGTTTCTCAACGTGACATGCCTAGATCTAGTCAATTTTCATCATGTGGTACACTTGCTTTGCTGTCCTCTCTAACCCTTGAGCAGATTGAAGAGTTTCTAGAGGAGGATCTAGCACTTCTTTGTACTCGATTCTCAAAAGTATTGCAAAATGTGAGAACTCAAAGAAGAGGAAGTGGTGTTTCTCAATGATGATTCGAATGCGGTGAGTTTGGACATTTTCAAACAAATTGCC
This sequence comes from Tuctoria greenei, assembly GCA_036927565.1. Taxonomy (NCBI): domain Eukaryota; kingdom Viridiplantae; phylum Streptophyta; class Magnoliopsida; order Poales; family Poaceae; genus Tuctoria; species Tuctoria greenei. The sequence continues at coordinate 103,069,352 of JAYESD010000007.1, read as the reverse complement.
CTAACCTTTCAGCTTCTACTCCCCGTAATGAGAAGCAAGCAAAATTCAAGTCCTCCTCTACAAACAACAGCAACAAGAAGATAGGTTTTACAGGTTGTCAATTGGTAAACAACTTTGTCTCCGCACTTCAAGAACTTGGCTCAAGCGATGTGCACATCGGAAGTAAAGAAGACGAAGCGAATTTGGCAAATATGTACTTCATGGCGGGCAACTCAAGATCAAGTATAAAGGAGGCATAACACAACATTGACGATGAACAGATATGTCTTACTTGCAAAGAAATGTGTGATGCTATTTCTCGTGCCAGTGTTATACTTAAGAAAAAGGACAAAAACTTAGGGACAATGCTGTCAAAATTAAATCACTAGAATCTGAAATTAATCGTTTAAAAACTTTGATTTATGGTGATGATTCTTGTTCCTCATGTGAGCTTATATATGAACAATTGTCCTCTTTAAGAAGTGTACACACCTCCACACTTGGTAAATTTGAACTTGAAATTGAAAAGAACAAAAAGCTTGCTGCACTTAACGATAAAAACTTTAAAGATGCTAGTTGTTCTACATTTGATTTGCATTGTTCCACTTGTGATAATCTTGATAAGAAACTACATGATACTATGGATGAGATTTTTGTTTTGAACAATCCTTTACGCTCTCATGAAGTTAAATATTGTTCTTATTGCAAAATAAAAGGAAAAACTTCATGTGCAAATTGCCTAGATTTGTTTAAGAAACTTGATGAAATGAATAGGACACTAGAGCGGTTTTGTAATGGGAATAAGAATTTGAACTTGCTGCTGAATTTCTATAAATCATGTAATAATAAAACTGGTTTAGGTTTTGATTTCCATGCTCTGCTAAGGCACATCCACCTAAAATTGTAAAGTCATTAGAAAGTGGTTTGATTGAAACAGTTACTAAACAAAAAGAAGTGGTTTTCAAATCTACAGGAGTACTGTCTCATTCAGTTCTAAGAAACATGTTGTTTGCTCATCTAGGCATGAATACAAAGTTAAATTTCATTGTACCTATTGTGGTAGAGATTGTCATGTCATATTTTTTATTATAGACTAGCTAAACAACAAAAAAAGAAAAGAATGCAAGCTAGATGTCATAACTCTCATGCAAAATTTGCTGCACATGATGAATCAAAAGTTAGAAACATGCAACCTCCTGTAATGAGTGACAAACATGCAAAGTTTGCTCCCAAACCTACTGCTTTTCGTGCTACACATGTAACACCTCGTAGGTCAGTAGTTGGGTACAAGAATTCTCAAACTTTGGCTTCTAAACCTGCTATTTTATCTCTGCTTTTGCATGTTATTCCTGTTAAATATCGTGTGACTTGGTACTGGATTCCTAAATGACTTTTGACTAACCCCAGTATTGAGTCATCAACGTATTGTGCTTATATGTAGGTTACACGCTTGAGGAAGGAGAACATTTGGATTGTGAATTCAGGTTGCCCATGCCACATGACCGGTAACAAAGATTGGTTCTCCTCCCTCTCATTTGTTTCACGTGTAGAGAATGTTACTTTTGCCAATAATTCTTCAACTCCTATAATTGCTAAGGGTTCAGTTGGAGTAAATAATCACTATACTTTGAAGGATGTGTCACTTGTTAAAAATTTGAAATACAACTTGCTTTCTGTTTCACAATTGCTAGATAAAAATCTAGAAATTATTTTCACTAAAAATTGTTGCAAGGTTGTAGATTCAAACAGTGAGCACATTTTTAACATGTCTCAGTTTGGAAGAGATTTAAAGCTGATTTTGATATGTCATCCTCTAAGCATAGATTGCTAGTTGCTAATGATTGGAAAGACATATATTTTTGGCATCGTAGACTTGGTCACGTAGGCTTTGATCATCTCACGCGTGTTAGTGCTCTTGATGGCATACGTGGGATGCATAAGCTTAAAGGGGACAAAGAAATTGTGCGCTCTTCTTGTAGACATGCTAAGATGTTTGCAGGTTCACATGCTCCTCTCACAATGACTATGACAACTGAACCAGGACAACTTTTGCACCCTGACACCTTGTAGGTCCTTCACGTGTTCAATCTTTTGGAGGTAAATTATATGTTCTTGTGATTGTTGATGATTATTCTAGATACTCTAGGGTTTACTTTATGGCATCTAAGAATAAAGATTTTAGTCACGTTACAACTTTATTTCTTAGATTATCAATTGATCACCCAGGATCTTTAAAAGCAATTAGAAGTAATAACGGAACCAAATTTAAAATCAATCGTTTGATCACTTTTGTGCTGAAAATGGAATAGATCATCAATTATACTCACCGTATGTACCTCAACAAAATGGCGTCGTAGAGAGAAAGAACAATACCTTAGTTGAGATAGCTAGGACTATGCTTGATGAATATAAAACTCCTAGGAAATTTTGGGTTGATGCAATTGCAACCACTTGTTATGTCTCAAATCTTGTTTTCTTGCGTGCTAAGCTAGGAAAATCACCATATGAACTTCAGTGTGGACATAGGCCTAGTGTCGCACCCTTTCGGTCTTTGGTTGCAAATGCTTTGTTATGAAACATGGTAATCTTGATAAATTTGAACCTAGATCTGTTGATAGCACGTTTCTTGGATATCCATCTCATACTAGAGGCTACCGTGTGCTTTTACATGACACTAACAAAATTATGGAGACTTGTGAGGTTTCTTTTGATTAAGCTACCCTAGGTATTAGCTCTAATATTGTAGGTCCAGATCTATATCCGCAGGGGGAGAGTATTTTCATCGAAGAAGACAAAGAAGTTGTGATGCTACCCAAAAATTTAGAAGCGAATGACATTGATCACGCTGCTAATTTTGCACCACTACCAGCACCAACAACTACTGCAGTTGGTACATGAAAAAGTTCTTCAATCTGTGATGAACATGAAAAAGAAGGAGCTCGTGAAGTGTGTACTCCCCTTTGCGCACTTAAAAGTCATCCTCCACAACAAATAATTGGAAGCTTGCACGAACGAGTTACACGGTCCAGGTTTTGCGAACCAAAAACATTCACTCACTAATGAATCTTGGATTATTGCCATGCAAGAAGAGTTAGAAAACTTTAAAAGAAATAATGTTTGGGAAATTGTACCTCTACCTCAAGGTCACACTTTAATTGGAACTAAATGGGTGTTTAAAAATAAACAAAATGAGGATGGGGTTGTGGTTAGGAATAAGGCTTGGTTGGTTGCTCAAGGTTTCACACAAGTTGAAGGTCTAGATTTTGGTGAAACTTTTGCTCGTGTTGCTAGATTAGAAGCCATAAGAAGTCTATTAGCTTTTGCTGCATCTAAAGGTTTCAAGTTATATCAAATAGATGTTAAAAGTGCTTTTTTAATGGCTACATAGATGAGGATGTTTATGTCAAGCAACCACTGGGTTTTGAAAATCCAGATTTTCAATGATGTTTACAAACTGTACAAAGCCTTGTACGGTCTCAAACAAGCCTCTAGAGCATGGTATGATAGGTTAAAAACATTCTTACTTGAAAAGAGGTTTACCATGGGCAAGGTTGACAAAACTCTTTTTGTTCTTAAGCATGGCAATGACTCATTATTCATTCAAGTGTATGTGGATGATATTATCTTTGGCTGTGCTTCTCATTATCTTGTGTCCAAGTTTTCAGCTATGATGAGTTCAGAATTTGAGATGAGTATGATGGGAGAACTCACGTACTTTTTGGGCTGCAAATCAGGCAAACCTAGGAGGGTACTTTTGTGTATCAAACAAAGTATACAAGAGACCTTCTTAAGCGCTTCAACATGGACAAAAGCAAGCCTCTTCAGACACAATTGGGTACAACAATGACACTTGAACTTGATGAAGATGGTGAACCCGTTTATTAAAAAGAATATAGAAGCATGATTGGGTCACTTTTGTACCTCACGACATCAAGACCGGACATACAATTCAGCGTATGTCTTTGTGCACGATTTCAAGCTTCCCCATGTGCTTCACATCGTCAAGCCGTCAAAAGGATTCTAGGTACTTACATGGAACTCAAGAATTTGGCATTTTTCTTCCTTCTTCATCAACCGCTACTTTGAAAGCTTTTTCGGATGATGATTTTGGGGGTTGTAGGATTGATAGGAAAAGTACTTCGGGTGCTTTTCATTTTCTTGGTAATTCACTTGTTGCTTGGTCCTCTAGAAACAAATTTCATTTGCACAATCCTCAGCTAAATCTGAATATGTAGCTGATGCTAGCGCTTGCTCACAAATTCTTTGGATTGTTCAAACACTTAAGGACTATTTTGTGATAACACTAGTGCCATTTGCATTGCTAAAAACCCCGTGCAACATTCGAGAACAAACCACATTGACATTAGGTATCACTTTCTCCGTGATAATGTTGAAAAAGGAAACATTATGCTTTACCATGTAGATACCGAACAACAATTGGCTGACATTTTTACAAAACCTTTGGATTTCACTCATTTTTTATTCGTAGTGAAATAAGGGTTATGCATCCTCATGGCTCAAATTGGGGGGCGGGGGAGTTTTTGAAACATGGGAAGTATTTGTGTGAATCTGAATTTAAAATAATATGAGCATAATATTTCATACGTATATGACTTTGTGATTCCTTTTACATGCTGAAAGTTCTTACTACATTACTCGTGTTATACATTTTGTAGTTTTTGCCATGACTGTTAATTGGAATAATTACTTACACTAAATCTGGTAATGATCAAACTTACTTGCTGTTTTGAACTTGTTGCATGTTCACAAGTGCCTTTAATCATAAAGAATTAATCAATCAATCAACTATCCACATGTTGAGCTTTTATATCAAAGAAAAATTGAGAAAAGATCAAGAGAATATGCATGCACCGCACTTCTTCTTTTGAGATGGCTTATCATTGCACTTAGATATGAACTTGGAAGAAGTTCTGTATGACTAAAACCATGTACTTAAGCTTCTAATTGTCAAATGACATAGGCTTGGCTTGGTTGGTTAGAATAAGGCTGATGCAACATATAATCTCTCGCAAATGTCATAAGATGAGTTTTGTTCCTTAAAAGAAAATAAAAATGCAGCAACAAGTGTCATGCTTTCAGGTCTTGAAATAGTTAAGTTTGTAAAATCATGACCTGCTTAAATTGGTAATTATATTTGATCTCTAGCATGGCTTACACTACTTTATGTATCTCATTGATGTGATAGTGTAAGTTACTTGATAGTATGACTTGGATGAGCTTTGTTTTATATGTATATGTTATAATATGCTCATAACTATTAAATTTTATCTTTTGAACCTTGCTGGATACATTGTTAAAGTGGGAGAAATATGTATAGCGGGAGAAATATTTGTTTTTTGAAATTTCTTTCTCACTTTATTTTCAAAATGGAGAGAAAATTATTTTCAAAACTTTTCATGTGAATAAGCCAATGTTCGGATTTTCAGTGGTGTTGCCAATGCATTCATCAAGGGGGAGATTGTGAGACCTATGTGTTGAATACATGGAAATTATGTTAAATGTGTAGGTTTATATGAAAAGTTTTGAATATACTTGAGAAACACACTTTGTGCTGTCCAAACTTTTCTAGTACAATGCATAGCAGCTGTTTTGGACTGTTCGAACTTTCTATGTGCTGAAATAATCGTGTGGCTGCTATGTTTTTCATTTGCAATGTTTCAAACATGCTTTACACATATGGGAAGATTTTGTTAGTACTTTTGGACTAAGTTTTTGATGTGCTTTGGCTGATCATGGTGGATATTATCTTGCCATGTTTACAACATGCTTATATGAGGTGCTCACATAAAGTGTTGTGGTTATCAGACTAATGTGAGTCAAGTCGAGGACTTGTGCTCGGAAGAATTGATTGTTTGTTCATGAGCAGGTGTTTCTTGAGGTCAAGACATGGCTGGTGACGGGATCCATTGAACTAATCTTAGGAAGAAGATGAGGTTCAATAACGAAGTTCGGGAGGAATTGTGGTTGAGTTGATCGGGGGGTCACGCAACATGTTTGGATCAAGAACAATGCATATGAAGGTATCATGAATGTTGTTGGAAAGTGTTTGCACATGTGCAAGGAGTGCATGGACGTGGCAACATGGTTCCAAAGCGTGATGAAGAGAAGTGGACGTAAGGAATTGGTCGGAAAGGTCCAACTGGCTAGATAATGCCTCAAGCTACGACTGAGGTGGTTATGATTCGTTTATGGAAAGTTTCAATTTTGTTTTGATTAGATTTCGTGTGTATCACAAAGTTGAGTTGTTTTAGGAATGCTTAGTACGTTCCTAAGGTGTTTGGAAGTCTTAAGATTGCTTCTATCTGTGTATAGAAGAGTCTTGAGCAGTTATGAAAAGTTTCGTTGAAACTGAATAGGATTAGAGTCCTAATTAGGATTGGGTTGGTCTTAGGGCTGGTTATATAAGCAAGGGAGGCTAGAGCTCAGGGGCAGACGACTCTGGGCTGTTCCTCATTTGTTTTGATCAATAAAATTCATAGTTTAGAGGAGCTTTTGTGCCTTGTTCATCTGACTTGTTACGGACAAGTTTTTCTCGTTGAGTTTCTGCACAGCACTATGTTGCTTTGATGTTTTTATCATAACTTGAGTTTTACAAAATCCAATTGATGTGATTCTTTTTGGTTGTATTCACAATGTGATTATGTTTCATCCATGAAAAATTCACAATCATTGGATTTGTTGTTTCTGATCTACACGACTTTCTTTGAAGTGTTGCACATCTAATTTTTTACTCGGGTAGAACAGATTGACCCTTCTTCGATCTTTCGATCATAACTTGAGTTTTTCTCGACGGTTTTTCGCGATTCTTGTTGCGAAATCTTTGTGACTTGGTTGTTCACAATCTATACCGCTTTTTTTACAGTAGAACACATTTTGATTAATTGCACACATTGTTTCTTTATAAGATTGTTTTTCTGCTGAGAGATTTTGTTGCTTCTGCTGAAAAAGTTTTAATCTACTATTCACCCCCCCCTCTGGTAGTATTTCACGTGCTCTCCAATCCTACAAACCCGTTGATCAAAAAGAATATCAAAGCATGATCGGATCACTTTTGTACCTCACAGCATCGAGACCAGACATACAATTCAGCTTATGTCCTTGTGCAATATTTCAAGCTTCCACATGTACTTGACATCGTCAAGCTATCAAAAGTATTTTGAGGTATTTACATGTTACTGAAGAATTTGGTGTTTTTCTTCCTTCTTTCCCAACCATTACTTTGAAAGGTTTTTTGGATGCTGATTTTGGGGGTTGTACGATTGATAGGAAAAGTACTTCAGGTGCTTGTCATTTTCTTGGTAATTCACTTGTTGCTTGGTCCTCTAGAAAACAAAATTCAGTTGCGCAATCGACGATCAAATCTGAATATGTAGCTGCTGCTAGCGCTTGCTCACAAATTATTGAATTGTTCAAACACTTAAGGACCATGAGGTTGATTTAGATAGTGTCCGCTATTTTGTGACAATACTAGTGCCATTTGTATTGCTAAAACCCCATGGAACATTCTAGAACAAAGCACATTGATATTATGTATCACGTTCTCCGTGATAATGTGGAAAAAGGAAACATTGTGCTTCATCATGTAGACACCGAACATCTATTGGCTGACATTTTCACAAAACCTTTGGAGTGCACTGGTTTCTCATACATTCGTAGTGAAATAGGGGTTATACATCCTCACGGCTTAAATTGAGTAGGAGTTTTGCAACTTGGGTAGTCTATGTGTGAAACTGAAATTAAAAATAATATGAGAATAAGTGGTTCATACATATATGACTTTCTGATTCCTTTCACATGTTGAAAAGTTCTTACTACATTACTCATGTTATACATTTTGTAGTTTTTGCACTGACTAGCAATTTGAATAGATACTTACACTAAATCAGGTCATGATTGAACTTTCTTGCGGTTTTGAAATTGTTGCATGCTCACAAGTGCTTTTAATTATGAAAAAATAATCAATCAATAGTCCACATGTTGAGATTTTATGATCAAAGGAAAAATCTGAAAAGGTCAAGAGAGTATGCATGCATCATACTTCTTCTTTTGAGACTACTTATCATTGCACTTTGATATGAACTTGGAAGGAGTTGTGTATGACTAAAACCATGTCCTTAAGCTTCTGATTGTCAAATGACATAGGCTTGGATTGGTTGGTTAGAATAAGACTAATGCGGTATATAATCTCTTGCAAGTGTGATATGATCAAAATTTGTGCTTTAAATGATAATGAAAAATAAAAAAGAAGCAACATGTGTCATGCTTTCAAGTTTTGAAATAGTTAGGTTTGTGAGATCATGACTTGCTTAAATTGAAAAATTACACTTGATCGCTAGCATGGCTTACACTACTTTATGTATCTCATTGATGTGATAGTGTAAGTTATTTGATAGAATGATTTGGATGAGCTTTGTTTTATATGTATACCTCATATTATGCTCATAAAACAACTAAATTTCTCTTTTGTACCTTACTGAATACATTATCAAAGGAGGAGAAATATGACACACATTGCACATTCACATGTGTTTTGCACGATTCCATATAGGGGGAGAATTTTTGAGTTACTTCTCATTTGATTTTTGATTTCAAAATGGGGGAGAAATTTTAATTTGTCAAAACTATTCATGAAATGTGAATGAGCCAATGTTCGGTTTTGAAGTGGTGTTGCCAATGCATTCATCAAGGGGAAGACTGTAAGACCTATGTGTGTTGAATACATTGGCAATTAGAATAAAAGTGAAAGTTTACATTCAAAGTTTTGAATATTGCTGAAACACCCGATTTGGATTGTCCAAACTTTTCCTCACTTGACTCGCACATGTTTCTCGCTTCAGATTGTCCAAACTTTTAGTCACGTGAGCTGCACATGGGTCGACACAATATATCTTTACAAATGTGTTATCGCGAGTGACATTTACTCTTTACTTTCTTAGGACTGTCCGAACTTTCCGACACGTGATTTGCACGTATGTTTCAGATTGGAATGTCCGATCTTTTGCCTTTACGTTGCATCGCGGCTTTTGGACTATTCGAGATTTCAAATTGCTACAATAATTGTGCAGCTGTTCTATTTTAACTTGCAATATTTGAACTTGCTTTTGGCTTATGGGAAGATTTGCTTAGTGTTCATTTACCAAGTTTCAGTGCATTTTGGTGGTTATGGCTGCTATCATTTTTGATATGGACTGCGACATGCTTGTGTGAGGTGCTCACATAAGGTGTTGTATTTTTCGGACTAACGAGAGTCAAGTTGAGGACTTGGGCTCGCAAAGATTGGTTGTTTATTCATGTGCAGGTGTTGCTTGAGGTCAAGACATAGCTGGTGATGGAGATCCTTGAACTATTCTTAGGGAGAAGATGAGGTTGAACAACCAAGTTCGCGACGAATTGTGGTTGAGTTGATCAGGAGGTCACACAGCATGTTTGGGTCAAGAACAATGCATATGAAGGTATTGAGGACGTCGTTGTAAAGTGTTTGCACGTGTGCAAGGGGTGCATGGACATGGAAACATTGTTCCAAAGCATGATGAAGAAATAGGAACATGAAGATGTGGCCCAAAAGGTCCAACCTGCTGGATTATGCCTCAGGCTGCGGCTGAGGTGGTTATGGTTCGTATATGGAAAGCTTAGAGTTTATTTTGGTTAGATTTCGTGTTGGTCATGAAGTTGAGTTGTTTTAGAAATGTTTAGTACGTTCCTAAGGTGTTTGGAAGTCTTAATCTTGCTTGTATCTGTGTATGTAAGAGTCTTTATCAGTTATAGAAAGATTCGTTGAACTGAGTAGGATTAGAGTCCTAGTTAGGATTGAGTTGACCTAAGGGCTGGTTAAGCAAGGGAGGCCAGAGCTCGTAGTAAGAAAACTTTGGGTTGTTCCTCTTGTGTATTTGGTGAATAAAATTCATAGTTTAGACGAGCTATTGTGCCTTGTTTGTCCGACTTGTTTTCGTCAAGTCTTTCCAGTCAAGTTTCTGCGCTGCCCGACCTTTCTTCGGGTTTTGATCGTAACTCGCATTTTACAGATCCAATTGGCGTGATTCTTTTTTGTGTCTTCTTCACAACTAAATACTCTATCATTTGTGAAAATTTCACGGTCATTGGTTTATGGTTTTTTTGTGTTACACAAGTGTCTTTGCAACATAGCAGATCTGTTTGCTCTCTGTTAGAACAGATTAACCTTTGCTCAGGGTTTTGGTCACAACTTGAGTTTTACTCGATGTATTCTCGTAATTCTTGTTGTGGTGACTTCATGAATTAATTCTATATGATCTAAACTTTTGGACACGTTGGAAATACTCGCACGCCCGGTTCCTTTATCAGATTGATTTTCTGTCGAGAGGTTTTTGTTACTTTCGCTAAAAAAGTATAAATCCACCATTCACCCCCCTTTAGTAGCTTTTCATGTGCTCTTCGATCCTACAATCTCATATTTGATTTTCAATTGCATATTTAACTTCATCATCGACCCTTGCATTTGCATTTAACAGGTTTGAATTTTCACTTGCATATTGGAAAGTAAAATCTCCAACCAACATAAAATTAAAATTTTGAATTAGGAAATAAGTTTATTTAGATATGGACTTTGGGCATAACCACTTTAATTCATCTTCCTAATTAAAACCAAAAAGATTTTCCTTGTTCCTTATTGCATTTCCATGTTGTTTCAAGTTGGACAAGACAATTTGACAAAAGGTTCGATTTGCTTTTAAGCTAATGTAACCAGCTTTCGAGTTGTTTTGTTTGTTCTTGATTGTAGTGCAGCCAGGGCAAAATTTGTAAAGAGGTTAAAAGGCCTCATCAAGCCCAACACACTATCAGGATAATTCAAGGGCATATCCCTCCATCGATCTCATTTTGATTTCATGGTGGAGGAATTCTCACGATGATGTACCGATGGAGGAGCAAGATGAAGCTCATTCAACTCCAACCTCAACTTGGCAAAAGGGCATAGAACATGAAGGCTACACCAAAATCCATGGTCGTGAGTTTCTCACACCACGACTTTCCATCCTAACTGCTATTCATTTGGGGTATGAGTTTAAAATTTTCCCTTGTTTGAAATGTGTAAGATCGAAGAGCATGTGAAAAGCTACCAGAGGGGGGGCTGAATGGTAGATTTAAAAAATCTTACACAGTGGAAACAATTAAATCCCAACCCCTTCGGAAGAAAAACGATCTGTTAAAGAAATCGTGTGTGAGACTAATATAAACGTGTTTCACCGTGACAAAAGTGATAGATATCAGAGAGAATCAAGCCATGAAGAGGACACAACAAGAATCACTCAAATCCGTCGAGAGAAACTCAAGTTACGATTGAAAGATCGAACAAAGGTCAATCTGTCCTACCCAAGAAAAAAACAGATCTGTAATACTGCAAAGAAACTCGTGTAGATCAAAAACCATAAATCCAATGATCGTGAAATTTTTACAGATGGTAGATAATCAAGTTGTGAAGACAACACAAAAAGAATCACGGCAATTGGATCTGTAAAACTTGAGTTATTATAAAACCACCAAAACAAGGTAGTGTTGTGCAGAAACTCGACGAGAAAAACTTGTCTAGAACAAGTCGGACGAACAAGGCACAAAATTTCCTTTCAACTACGAATTTTATTCAATAGAACACAAGAGGAACAGCCCTCAAAGTCGTCTCACATGAGCTTTGGCCTCCCTTGCTTATATAACCAGCCCTTAGGCCAACCTAAAACTAACTAGAACTCTAATCCTACTCAATTCACGAATCGTAACTTTCCATAACTGCTCAAGACTCTTCTATACGCAGATAGAAGCAATCTTAAGACATCCAAACACCTTAGGAACATATCCCACATTCCTAAAACAACTCAAATTCGTGACCCACATGAAATCCTATCATAACCAACTCAAATCTTTCCATATTTGAGTCAAACATGACTCAGCCGCAGCTTGAGTCCATAACCTAGTTGGTTGGACCTTTCAAACCAACTTTTACGTCCACATCTCTTCATCACGCCTTGGAACCATGAAGCCACGTCCATGCACTCCTTGCACACATGCAAACATCTTCCAACAATGTCCACGATACCTTCATATGCATTGTTCTTGATTCAAACACGTTGTGCGACCTCCTGACCAACTTAACCACAATTCCTCTCGAACTTGGTTGTTGAACCTCATCTTCTCCCTAAGACTAGTTCAATGGGTCCCGTCACCAGCCATGTCTTGAGCTCAAGATACACCTACACATGAACAAACAACCAATACTTCCGAGCACAAGTCCTCGACTTGACTCTCGTTAGTTCCGAAACTACAACATCTTACGTGAGAACTTCACATAAGCATGTCGCAAACCATAGCAAATTGATATCAGCCTTAACCACCAAAACACACCAAAAACTTAGTCAAACTTTCCATAAGTGTAAAGCAAGTTCGAAACATTGCAAGATAAAAGCAGAAACACTTCGATCAAGCACCGAACCTTGCCAAAGCTAACCGGACCTTCAATCGGAGCTTACCAAAGCTAGCAGGACCTAGCGCCAGAGCTAACCAAAGCTAGCTCTAGAGTTGGACCTTGATGATGAAGGTGTTTTGGTAGTATTCAAAACTTTTATCGCCATAGCCAATGTATTCAGCACACATAGGTCTCACAATCTCCCCCTTGATGAATGCATTGGCAACACCACTTAAGATCCGAACATTGGCTTATTCACATTAAAAGTTTTGAAAACAATTTCTCCCCCTTTGTAAAACAGAAAAAAAATGAGAAAATAAATTCTCCCCCTGAGAAGAATCGTGCCAAAAACAATTGTGAATATGTGCAATGTGTAATCAATTCCCCCCCCCTTGCATACTTATCTTTAAAAATTCACATATTATCTCTCCCCCTTTGACAATGTATCCAGCAAGTTTTATAAGACAAATTTTAATTGTTATGAGCATATTATAACATATACATATAAAACAAAACTCATCCAAGCCATACTATCAAGTAACTTACACTATCACATCAATAAAATACATAAAGTAGTATAAGCCATGCTAGAGATCAAATGTAATTTTCAATTTAACAAGTCATGATCTCACAAACTTAACTATTTCAAAACCTGAAAGCATGACACTTGTTGCTGCATTTTATTATTGAAAGCACAAACTTTTAACATATGACATTTGCAAGAGATTATATGTCGCATCTGCCTTATTCTAACCAACCAAGCCAAGCCTATGTCATTTGACAATCAGAAGCTTAAGGACATGATTTTAGTCATACACAACTTCTTCCAAGTTCATATCTAAGTGCAATGATAAGCCATCTCAAAAGAAAATGCAATGCATGCATATTCTCTTTATCTTTTCTCAATTTATATTTGTTCATAAAAAATCAACATGTGAGTTGGTTACTTGATTAATTCTTGTGAGCATGCAATAAGTTCAAAACAGCAAGAAAGTTTGACCATGACAGATTTAGTGTAAGTAATTATTACAATTACTAGACATGTCAAAAACTACAAAATGTATAACACGAGTAATGTAGTAAGAACTTTTAGCATGTAAAAGGAATCACAAAGTCATATATGTATGAAATACTATGCTCATATTATTTTAATTTCAGATTCACACATAGACTTCTCAAGTTTGAAAACTCCCCCTCAATTTAAGCCATGAGGATGCTTATCCCCTATTTCACTACGAATGTAACAAAAACGAGTGAAATCCAAAGCTTTTGTAAAAATGTCAGCCAATTGTTGTTCGATAGCTACATGGTGAATCACAATGTTTTCTTTTTCAACATTATCATGGAGAAAGTGATATTTAATGTCAATGTGCTTAGTTCTAGAATGTTGCACGGGGTTTTTAGCAATGCAAATGGCACTAGTGTTATCACAAAACAATGGAACACTATGTAGATCAATCCCATAGTCTTTAAGTGTTTGAACAATCCAAATAATTTGTGAGCAAGCACTAGCAGCAGCTGCATATTCAGATTCACCCGTGGATTGTGCAACTGAGTTTTGTTTTCTAGAGGACCAAGCAACAAGTGAATACCAAGAAAATTATAAGCACTGGAAGTACTTTTCCTATCAATCCTACAGCCCCCAAAATCAGCATCCGAAAAAACATTCAAAGGAAGGGTTGAGGAAGAATGAAGAAAAATAACAAATTCTTGAGTTCCATGTAAGTACCTGAGAATCTATTTTAGGGCTTGACGATGTGAAGCACATGGAGAGGCTTGAAACCATGCACAAAAACATACGCTGAATTGTATGTCCGATCTTGATGTCATGAGGTAGAAAAGTGATCCGATCATGCTTATATATTCTTTTTGATCCACGGGTTCACCATCGTTATCAAGTTCAAGTGTTGTTGCTGTTCCCATTGGTTTCCGAAGAGGCTTGCTTTTGACCATGTTGAAGCGCCTTAGGAGGTCTTTTGTATACTTTGTTTGATGCACAAAGTTACCCTCTTTGGTTTGCTTGATTTGCAGCCCCAAAAAGTATGTGAGTTCTCCCCTCATACTCATCTCAAATTCTGAACTCATCATAGCTGAAAACTTGGACACAAGATCATGAGAAGCACAACCAAAGATAATATCATCCACATACACTTGAACGAATAATGAGTCATTGCCATTCTTAAGCACAGAATATCAACCTTGCCCATGGTAAACCCCTTTTCACGTAAGAATATTTTTAACCTATCATATCATGCTCTAGGAGCTTATTTGAGACCGTACAAGGCTTTGGACAGTTTGTAAACATGATTAGGAAAATCTGAATTTTCAAAACCCAGTGGTTGTTTGACATAAACCTCCTTATCTATGTAGCCATTAAGAAAAGCACTTTTAACACCCATTTGATATAGCTTAAAACCTTTAGATGTAGCAAAAGCTAACAAAATTCTTATGATTCTAATCTAGCATAAGGAGCAAAAGTTTCATCAAAATCTAGACCTTCAACTTGAGTGAAACCTTGAGCAACCAACCTAGCCTTATTCCTAACCACAACCCCATCCTCACTTTGTTTATTTTTAAACACCCATTTAGTTCCAATTAAAGTGTGACCTTGAGGTGGAGGTACAAGTTTCCAAACATTATTTCTCTCAAAATTTTCTAACTCTTCTTGCATGGCGATAATCCAAGATTCATTAGTGAGTGCGTGTGATATATTTTTGGGTTCAAAAGAAGCAACAAAAGCAGAATGAGCATGAGAGTTTGGATCGCAAAACCTGGACCGTGTGACTCGTTCGAGCAAGCTTCCAATAATTTGTTGTGGAGGATGACTTTTTAGAACCCGGAGGGGAGTGGACACTTCACAAGCTTCTTCTTCTTCATGTTGATCACAAATCGATGAGCTTGTGACTTGAGGAGGATCTGGACCAGCAATGGTGGTCGTCGGTGCTGACTGTGAATCAAAATCAGGAGCTGGAACAATGTCATTAGCTGCTTAATTTTTGGGTAGCAGCTCCACTTCTTCCTCATCTTCAACGAAAATGCTCTCCCCCTGCGGATATGGATCTGGACCTGCAATGTTTGAGCTAGTACCTAGGCTAGCTTCATCAAAATACACGTCACAAGTCTCTACAATTTTGTTAGTGTCAAGTAAAAGCACACGGTAGCCTCTAGTATGAGATGGATAACCAAGAAACATGCCATCAACATATCTAGGTTCAAATTTATCAATATTACCATGTTTCTTAACAAAGCATTTGCAACCAAAGACCCGAAAGTATGTAACACTAGGCCTATATCCAAACCGGAGCTCATATGGTTTACCTAGCTTAGCGTGCAAGAAAACACAATTTGAGACATAACAAGCAGTTGTAATCGCATCAGCCCAAAATTTCCTAGGAGTTTGATATTCATCAAGCATAGTCCTAGCCATCTCAACTAAAGTTCTGTTCTTTCTTTCTACAACACCGTTTTGTTGAGGTACATATGGTGAAGAAAATTGATGATCTATTTCAATTTCAGCACAAAAGTGATCAAAAGATCGATTTTTAAATTCGGTTCCGTTATCACTTCTAATTGCTTTTAAAGATCATGGGTGATCATTTGATAATCTAAGAAATGAAGTTCTAAAGTGACTAAAAGCTTCATTCTTAGATGCCATAAAGTAAACCCAAGAGTATCTAGAATAATCATCAACAATCACAAGAACATACCATTTACCTCCGAAGCATTGAACGCGTGAAGGTCCTATGGTGTCAAGGTGCAAAAGTTGACCCGGTTCAGTTGTCATGATCATTGTGAGAGGAGTATGTGAATCTGCAAGCATCTTAGCATGTCTACAAGAAGAGCACACAATTTTCTGTGTCGCCCTTAAGCTTAGGCAGCCCACGTATGTGATCAAGAGCTACACGCGTGAGATGATCAAAGCCTACGTGACCAAGTCTATGATGCCAAAAATATAAGTCCTTTGAATCATTAGCAACTAGACACCTATGCTTCGAGGAAGACATATCAAAATCAGCTTTAAAAACTCTTCCAAAACAAAACATGTTAAAAATAAGCTCACTATTTTAATTTACAACTTTGCAACAATTTTTAGTGAAAATAATTTCTAGATTTTCATCTAGCAGTTGTGAAACAGAAAGCAAGTTGTATTTCAAATTTTTAACAAGTGCCACATCCTTCAAAGTGTAGCGATTATTTACTCTAACCGAACCCTTAGCAATTATAGGAGTTGAAGAATTATCGACAAAAGTAACATTCTCTACACGTGACACAAAAGAGAGGGAGGAGAACCATTCTTTGTTACCCATCATGTGGCGTGAGCAACCTAAATCCACAATCCAAATGTTCTCCTTCCTCAAGCGTGTAACCTACATAGAAGCACAATACGTTGATGACTCAATACTGGGGTTAGTCAAAAGACATTTAGGAATCCAGTACTGAGTCACACGACGTCCAGCAGGAATAACACGCGAAAGCTGAGACAAAACAGCAGGTTTATGAGCCAAAGCTTGAGGATTTTTGTACCAAACTACTGACCTACGAGGTGTTACATGTGTAGCACGAAAAATAGAAGGTTTGGGAGCAAACTTTGCATGTTTTCGACTCATTACAGCAGATTGCATGTTCCTATCATTCGGTTTAGCAAGTGCAGCAAATTTTGCATGAAAGTTATGAGATCTAGCAATCATTCTTTCCTTTTTATGTTGTTTAGCTAGTCTATAACAAAAATCTATGACATGACCATCTCTACCACAGTAGGTACAATGAAATTTAACTTTGTGTTCATGTATAGATGAGCAAGCAACATTTTTATTTGAAACTAAATGAGACAACACTTCTGCAGATTTGAAAACCACTTCTTTTTGTTTAGGAACTGTTTGAATCAAACCACTTCCTAATTACTTTACAATTTTAGGTGGATGAGCCTTAGCTTGAGCATGAGAATC
The DNA here is from genome assembly GCA_036927565.1 of Tuctoria greenei. Classification (NCBI taxonomy): domain Eukaryota; kingdom Viridiplantae; phylum Streptophyta; class Magnoliopsida; order Poales; family Poaceae; genus Tuctoria; species Tuctoria greenei. Next base: position 103,051,976 of record JAYESD010000007.1, on the reverse strand, counting down.
AAAACCTAAACCAGTTTTATCATTGCAAGACTTGGAAGAATTCAGCAGCAAATTTAGGTTCTTATTCCCATTAAAAAACCGATCTAATGTCCTATGCATGTCATGAAGTTTATTGGACAGATCAAGGCAATTTTCACATGAAGTTTTTCTTTTTAATTTCCAATTGGAACAATATTTAACTTCATGAGAACGTAAAGCATTGTTCAACATAGAAATTTCATTCATAGCATCTTGTAGTTTCTAAAGATCATCACAAGTAGAACAATGCAAATCAAATGTAGAACAGCTAGCATCTTTCAAGTTTTTATCACTAAGTACTGCAAGCTCTCTATTCTTTTTAATTTCTAAGTCAAGTTTATCAAGTGTGGAGGTGTGTGCACTTCTTAATGAGCACAATTGTTCATATATTAAATCACATGAGGGACATGCATCATCACTAGGAATCAAAGTTTTTAAACGGTTGATTTCAGATTCTAGTGATTCAATTTTAGCAGCACTATACCTAAGCTTTTTGTCCATTTTCTTACCAATAATAGTGGCATGAGAAATAGCATCACACATTTCTTTGCAAGTAGGACATACCTCTTCATTGTTGCTGTTGTGTTCTGCATCCTCCATACTTGGTCTTGATATGCCCACCATGAAGCATAAGTTTTCCAAATCATCTTCGTCACTTTCAATGTCCACATCGCGTGAGCCAAGTTCTTGAAGTGCGGAGATAAAACTGCTCACCAATTGATGTCCTGTAAAACCCTTCTTATTCTTCGTATCTTTTGCAGAGGAGTGATTCGTCCTTGTTTTCTTTCCATCCTAGGAAGTAGGACCTGAAAGGTTAGGGAAATCTGAATGAAAATGTCCTATCTTACCACATTCGAAACATTGTTGAGGTCCATAGATTCCTCTCCTTCTAGTTCTCATATTTTGCAATGCTTTTGAGAACTTAGTAGAGAGAAGTACTAGCTCCTCTAGAAACTCCTCAATCTGTTCAAGGGTTAGAGAGGACAACAAAGCAAGTGTACCACAAGATGAAGATTGACCGGATCTAGGCATGTCATGTTGAGAAACATAAGCAATAGACTTGTTGGGGTTCTTACCTGATATTATGTTAATTTCATGAGTTTATAACTTGGGATATAGCACATCTAAAGTAAGTGTACTCATGACAGTAGATTCACGAATAGATGTGACTTTCATCTCTCAAATTGACATATATAATGCACTTAACAATTGCCTAGCATTTTCAGCATCTGAAAAATTAACATTTACACTACGCAAGTTGCTGAGAATTTTATTAAATCGAGTAAAAAGGTCATCAATAGACTCACCGGGTTGCATCTTGAAGCGCATGTATTCTTTCTTGAACATGTCTTGCTTACCTCCTTGATTGTGTTGGATCCTCCGTGGTAGTCACAAAGTGCTGTCCACACATCGTATGCATATCGGAGGTGTGCAACACGGTCGAAGTCGCTTTGAGTTAATCCTTGTATGATAAAGTTTCGAGCCTTGTTGTTGTTGTCGACATCTCTCAGATTTGTAGCTGTAACTTGATCATTTGACGGCACTTCGTAAGGCTTGTATACCTTCTCCCATATTGCGAAGCCTTGAGCATGGATGAAGGCTTCCATACGTGCCTTCTAAACCTGAAAATCAATACCACTAAAGATACAAGGTTTTGTAGAGTATTTCTCCATGATGATTAGTCAAAATACGTGCAAATCACAAAGATTAGAGCACCGTGGCTCTGATACCAATTGTAGGATCGAAGAGCACGTGAAAAGCTACCAGAGGGGGGTGAATGGTAGATTTAAAAAATCTTACGCAGTGGAAACAATTAAATCCCAACCCCTTCGGTAGAAAAATGATCCATTAAAGAAATCGTGTGTGAGACTAATCTAAACATGTTTCACCGTGACAAAAGTGATAGATATCAGAGAGAATAAAGTCACGAAGATGACACAACAAGAATCACTCAAATTCGTCAAGAGAAACTTAAGTTACGATTGAAAGATCGAACAAAGGTCAATCTGTCCTACTCGAGAGAAAAACAGATCTGTAATACTGCAAAGAAACTCGTGTACATCAAAAACCATAAATCCAATGATCTTTACATTTTTGCAGATGATAGATAATCAAGTTGTGAAGACAACCCAAAAAGAATCATGTCAATTGGATCTGTAAAACTTAAGTTATGATAAAACCACCGAAACAAGGTAGTGCTATGCAGAAACTCGATGAGAAAAACTTGTCTGGAACAAGTCGGAGAAACAAGGCACAAAAGTTCCTTTCAACTACGAATTTTATTCAATAGAACACAAGAGGAACAGCCCCCAGGAAACTACACATTCATTCTTAGGTTAGCTGCACAGACGCGATGTCAGCTCTCACACAGCCCTCCTGCTCTCCCTCCGCCGCGCACGCTCTCGCCTCCCACCCGTCGTCTCCGGTCACCTTCCCTCCGCTTCCCAATGTCATCAGCGGTAACTAGGTGGACAGCGTCCGATTCCTCCGGCCGGCGATGTCATACATTAGGACGCCGACACGGGAGGGCTCATGGGACCTCCGCCCTGGAAAAAGATTCCAGGCGGAGGTACTGGCAAGATTCAAATCGTCCATGCATCACCCAAGCTCTTTGCCTCAAGGTTCGGTCCTACTTGTGGTCGTGTTTCGTCGATTCACATTTCGACTAACAGAGATCAACGTCGGATGGGCTTTGCACTCCGTCCTTGCAGGAACACCTGGAGGATTCCATGTCTGTCAGCTTCAAGACCGCACCTTTCGGTTCTCTGTTTCCAACAAGCAAGTGGGTCTGCTGGTCACTGGTCTGCGACGGGTCATCACGCACACCTTTGACGTATACTTTCATCTATGGCATCACGGCGGTCCGGATTGGATCAGAGAACTGAGGAAATGGGAGGTCGAACAACAATCCCAATGGACAACAATCATTGGGAAGAATTCATAGAGGCAGATAGGCAGGACCCAGGTAACATTCGCCTCTCCCTTTAGACCCAACTCTAGAAACCATCTTCAGCTGGATGTCGCGGGTGGCTTTTGGGTCGGGGAAATTCTCTGCCCCGAAACCTGCAATCCAGTCAGTATCTTTGGTCGTAAATCGCTCGCCGGAGTTGCTCCGTCCCAAGCGTTGCCGGTGTCGGAGAGGAGAGCGTCTTATTGGGACCCGCAAAAAATAGCCCGGCGTGAAATTTTGAAACCCCATGGTCCTCAGCTGCCCATGTCGATGCCTACGGAGAGGCCTACTGCTAGGGAGAGGCATAGGGTGGCGTGGCCTTCCCACACCAACATGTCTAAAGGCGCCGACCGTATTTACTCCTCTGTCCTGGTAAATCGCAATTTCACTCCTGAGGTGGACGATTCTACTACACACCTTCTGACCCAGGGGGTCACGCGTCCGAAATTCACCCGAACCAATATGCTGAGCATTAACTTTGTGCACCGACTCCCACCCAGTTGTGCTCCATGCGGTGAACTACCAGAAGACAGAAAGGGAACCTATACAATAGGCCTTCACACTAATGAGAGAGACAATCCGGAGTTCACTAAAATTTGCTTCAAGTGCCTCTGTACGGGTCATTTAAAATTTCAGTATTCCCGGAAGGTGAGATGCAATCTCTGCTATAATTACGGTCATGTTAGGAAGGGCTGCCTAAGAAAATTCAGCCAAAACAGGGTCTGGCGTGTAAAAGCACCGAAACCCTCCCCTGGCGCCGACTTAAATTCAGTGACCCCTCCTACACCAGCTCACCCGCTGGCTACATCAGTGCAACTTTGCCCCCTTCACTCCATTGGCAACCACCACGAAGAACTCACTACCACTCCACCTATGGCCAACTACCATGTAAACCCGGCCAGGTTCATTCCAAATCCGAACTTCAACATTGAAGATGGAGGTCCGGAGCGGTTGCCAAGAGCAGTCACTCATCTGGCGGGAATCCACCATCCTCTTCACGATGAGTTCATCATAGCGGTCGACATGGATGACATTCTACCCGAGGAGGAGTATGAGTACATCAAAATACAGATCAGGAATCACATTGTACATGTCCTGGGAATCCCTGTAAGAAGCTCCTGCCTCACTCCCCTTGGAATTGCTCTGATCTCTTTGGAAACGGTATTCTACCGGGATGTTCTACTCATGAGTGAGCCACTGTTGATTGAGGGGGTTAGGATCGGCTTCTGCAGACATGATTATGGTATCAATCGCAGGGAAAGGGATTTCAATTGCCTGGGATGGTTTCTAATCCTTGGCTTCCCCATTGATTACTGCACGGTTGAAGCTATTGATACTGCGGTATCAGGCTTCGGGAAACTAGTGCATTGGCACAATAATCCGAGGGCACTGGGATCAGTTCTGGTGAAATTCTTATATAATGATGCAAGGCGGGTGCCCAGAAGCCTGGTTCTATGACAGGGAGGAAGAGATGGACAGGGATGGTCACGGTCGTGCCCGGTTCACATTCGGAATTGGATGAACCCGGCGGGAAACATTCCATTGGAAGAACTACCCCCAAATGATGGGAATCCACATCCTGTTCAGACAGTGCAGCAAGATCATGACGACCCAGATGAAGCTCAAGTAGTACCACAGGATGATGAAGCTCAGGGTCCTCAGGATGACAATCAAGCGCATGATCTGGATAATCATGTCCCCAACCATCAAGGCCAAAACTAGGGTTCTGAGCTATGACCGATGGTACAGCAGAGTAGGGCACCGGAACACATCAGTGCGGTTGCAATTCGACGCATCCTTCAATGGGTGGCTCAGCTGTACAATTCTAATGAGTGGAAAAGAAAACTGATGATACAACCATGGATGTAAACTCAGGAATCTCTCAACCTAAGACCCCTCGATCAAGAGTTATCATTGAAGAGATTACAGGGGATTCTTTGATGAACATTGTGCAACAAGAAGACGGTCTGGACAGCGGGCGCTATGGACAGGTCTACACCAGGAGAGGCACATTGGCAGGAACCATAATAGAAAATGAGCAAGGCAATGCAAATATAAGTACACTGACAATAACATTCGGCCAAATTTGGGGACTGAACCGTCTGCAGCAGCCACTGCGAGAAAAAAGAAGACCAAGGCCCCTGTGGATTGGGACTCTCTCAGGTGGAGCTCCAGGATCAAAACCATGCTGGATGGACACAGGAGCACATCACTGGTGATTCAACCGCCACAAACTAGGGCGGACGAGTCGGGCTGCAACCCAACGGACATCAATCCGGGTATGGCGGAATTCCCTGGTCCTCTAAAATTCCCTACAATCTCCGAGCTAGTAAACGATGTGCCTTATCCGGAATTACCGACTTCCCTTCTGCAGGAGGTGGCGGTTCGACAATGCGGCGTGCCAATTGATGTGGCACGCGCGGAACTCCCTTCACGAAATGATCATACAAGCAACAAGGAGGGAGGGAGCCACATGCCTACCTCAGCAAATCAATGATACACATCACCAAATTTGAAAAGGGGATATGTAAAAACTGCTCCGTTGGCAAATGGAGATCTTTTGGTGTAATATATGCTCAGCAAAGAGGGATTGTCTACTGCCTGTGGGTGTTCAGAGAAGCCCGCTTTTGGAAGCTCTACAGACCGACCAATGCCTTTGTCGCATGGACCACAGGGGTGCTGAATTTTGTGAAGAAAGGATGCATTTGTACGGTTGCTGAATCTTTGGGTACAGGAGGCATCAGGTGTCTGGGATGTCCTAGTATTCGGACCCTGCCCTGTTGGGCAAATCTCAGCCCTTTTGCTGTATATAACATGAAGAGAGCATGTACATATAAGAATCTAGCTAGTATAATGATGTATAATATCTATCTTTGTAACTGTAATGCAGCCCTCTATCGCTGCTTTAAACTGCTACTACCAGGTATGACTCAAGTTAAAGGAGTGTTATTTATCTATGACTACTTCAAGATGATAAGAGGGGCCCTGACGATCACCTATGAGTACAATGCCTTAATGGGAATACAACATTGTCTTCTAGCGGCACATTGTGATAACGCAGCGACGAATGTCATCAAAAGTTGCGTCTCAGTAAACTGCACCAACACATCACCAATCCATCAACACAAATGCAAACCGCCCTATCAATCGTACGGCTGGGTGGCTGCAACATATGATTATCCAACGTTACACAACTGTTCAATTGCAGTAAACAAATGCAACAGCAGGAACTGCAAATGCAAAAGCAAAAACATAAACTTCCTGGAATACAAAGACTTCGGGTTCATTCAACATGAGGACAACCAAATTACTAATCAATGAAGGAAATGTGCAGGTAAAACAAACATGATGTTATTTCTATCAGTTATACCCCGCTCCAAGCTTTGTAAGCTTTGGAGAAGTTACAACAAACAGGGTTTTATTAAATGGCATACACCAATACAAGAAACTGGAACGTACTAAATTGGAACATAAGGGGCATCAATGACGTCAATAAACAATAAGCCCTACGGTTCAAAATTGAGGAAACAATTGACTGCAACATCTTTTGTGTTCAAGAGACAAAAAAGGAGTTCATTGACATCTCTTTTCTAAAGAAGATTGCACCAAGAAGGTTCAACAAATTTGCATTCTCGCCCTCTAGAGGTGCATTGGGAGGGATACTAGTGGGTTGGAATAGTAACCTGCTAAGCGGAGAGGTCCAATACATCCTAGATTATGCAATTTCTATCAATTTTATATCCCTTCAGAACGGCCTAAAATGGCAATTAATAACAGTCTATGGACCTTGCCACGGGCCACAAAGACAGGAATTCACACAATGGCTATGGGATTTAATGCTACAACCGGGGGATCTATGGATGATGCTAGGTGACTTCAACTTTTATAGGAGCACAGAGGATAAAAACAGACCGGAAGCCAACTTCGGGGACATGCTACTCTTTAACAACATTATTCAACATCTTGGGCTTCTTGAGATTCAACTGAAAGGAAGAAATTACAACTGGAGCTATATGCAGGACACACCTCTTCTGCAACAACTTGACTGGTGCTTCACGTCAATTCAATGGACACTCACATTCCCCAATACCATACTCCTTCCTCTAGCCAGGGATACCTCCGATCATATTCCTTGTATGGTGCAAATAGGGGCATCCATCCCAAAGACGCAGTGCTTCAGGTTTGAGAACTATTTGATTCAACATCCGCAATTTCTGGCAATTGTGAAAGACTCGTGGGACCAACCATTGCCTGAGATGAATAGTGCAAGAAGAATATCGGCTAAATTCAAAAGGCTAAGATATAGACTGAAAACCTGGAGCAGGAACATCAGGAACATATCTGGGTTGATACGGAGATGTAACGAGGTGCTTCTGGTGATAGACAAGCTTGAAGAGCAGAGAGGACTGTTCACACAGGAGAAATGTTTCAGACAACTGATAAAAGGGCAAATCACATCACTACTGAAACAAAAAAAAAAGATTACTGGAGACAGCGATACACGGTGCGTTGGACGAAGCTAGGGGACGAGCCCACAAAATTCTTCCTATCGGTGGCAACGGAGAGATACAGACACAACACAATCACGGTAATCCATGACAGCAAAGGAAATGAGATACTGGATCATAATGAGAAAGCTGCACTATTATGGGAAAAATTTAGCAAAAGACTGGGACGGTCGAAATCAACTATTATGTGGCCGTATATACAAGACATGATGCATCACCGGCAAAATTGGGGTCAGCTATGCGACCCTGTCTCAATAACTTAAATTGACATGGCACTAAAGGAAATGCCGAGTGACAAAGCTCCGGGTCCATATGGCTTCAACACCAGATTCTATAAAACCTGCTGGCATATCATTAAAGAAGATATTTATGCACTATTCCTTAACTTCTTCAACAACAATGTAAGCATATTACCTCTAAATAACTCCTATATTGTACTACTACCGAAAGTGGGAAATCCCGTTTCAGTGAAAGACTACAAGACCATATCATTACTCAACTCCACGGTCAAGCTGGTTCCAAAGATTATGTCAATAAGATTGCAGCACTTTATCACCAACTTGATCAACAAAAATCAGTATGGATTCATAAAGAAAAGGACAATCCAAGATTGTATGGCATGGGCCTATGAATACCTGTATCAGTGCAAAAAATCATCAACGGGCATAGTGGTTCTAAAGCTGGACTTCGAAAAAGCATTTGATATGGTCGAACATAACTTCATACTGTTAATGCTTCGAACCATGGGTTTTCTGGATCAATGGATTAAAAACATAGAGGATCTCCTTGCAACGGCAACCTCAACTGTCTTGCTGAATGTGGTTCTGGGAAAAACTTTCAATGCAAAAGAGGAGTACGACAAGGGGATCTGCTTTCCCCTCTTCTATTTGTACTTGCTGCTGAACTGCTTCAGCTAACCATCAACAGTGCAGCTGACAGGGGGCTTCTCTCAACTCCTATACAGCAACCACATCAGATGAAGTTTCTGGTGGTTCAATACGCGGATGATACGATAATGGTTCTGAAGGCATCTCAAAGAGAGTTATTCTTCCTTAAAAACCTGTTGCATGCAATAGGAGGAGCAACTGGACTTAAGGTGAACTGGGCAAAGTCATGCATTATGCCGGTTAACCTTGATGACGAACAAGCAGCCAACATGGCTGGCACATTGGGTTGTCAGCAGAGAGGGTTCCCTTTCACATATCTGGGACTACCCATGGGAATATCTAGGCCTAAGGAAGAGGACTTTGCGCAATTGATCACCAAGGTGGAAAGGAAACTAACAGCTTCAACCACATGGCTATCTATGGGAGGACGATGCACCTTGGTCAATAGCATCGTATCATCAGTATCAATCTACGCAATGTGCACCTTGAAGCTAAAAGGGACAGTAATAAAAGCAATAGATAAAACCAGAAAATTATGTCTTTGGAGAGGTTCGGATGTGGCTGGCAAGGGTAGACCGATGGTGGCCTGGGACAAAGTAACGATGCCACTTGACAAGGGGGGGCTAGGCCTCAAATGTCTGAAACAAATGAACAGGGCCCTGCTCGGCAAATTTCTATTCAAAATATATAACAAATAGGATGTACCTTGGGTTCAGTTAGTACTCCACACGCATTGCCCTCAAGGCAAACCACCACATTGAACAACAGGAAGGGGGTCCTTTTGGTGGAGAGATGTATTGAGCATGTGGGGAGGATTCAGACGACAGGTTAAAGTCAGAGTGGGGACAGGAGACATAGTGTTGCTATGGCAAGATGAGTGGGAAGGTCATTTACTGAAAAGAGACTTTTCTAGACTATTCACATTTACCAAAAACATAAACATGTCCATTGCGCGGTACCACACGCAAGAGAACATACATCAGAATTACTTTTTACCTCTATCGGCTGAAGCACACAACGAGCTGCAACAGTTGCAACATCTCATACAGGGGGTGATGGACAGGGGGCAGCAAAATGACATTTGGAGGGGGCACAACTCAGATCGTTACTCCTCACAAAAAGGATATTTACACTTCTTCTCGCACATTAACCACCCCCCCCCCCCACACACACACACCATTCAGCTGGATATGGAAATCAAGGGCTCTAAGGAAAGTTAAAATCTTTACTTGGCTATTGTTCAGGGACCACCTAAATTCAAGGAATATCTTAAAAAGAAAGAACTTTATTATAGAAGGCGAGGACTACAGTTGTGTTCTCTGTGACATGGGTGCTGAAGAACTAACATATCATTTATTCTTTCAGTGCCCATTCAGTGTGCAATGTTGGAATATTATAGGGGTTCATTGGGACCACGCTCTTTACTTTTTTGATACTACAACAACATCCAAACAGAATTGGAACTGGGGATGCTTCATGGATGTATTTGCCAGCGTCGCGTGGGAAATTTGGAAGCAGAGAAATGCGAAGATCTTTAGGGCCACACAGCCTACGGTGATGGGATGGAATGACTGCTTCATAACATCGATGAGGTCGCAATTGTGCCGATTCAAAACAATGGAAAATCTTAGAATACATGAATTCATAGATAGTTTGTAGGGAGCTTTCAATCTCTGAAAACTCTAACAACTATTGATGTAAAGAAAATGTGGCTACTTTCTTGTAACTATTTTGCATTAATCAATATCAATATTTCTACTGCAGGGGTACCACCATGCAGTCTTTCGGCTTCAAAAAAAGAGGAACAGCCCCCAAAGTCGTCTCACATGAGCTCTGGCCTCCCTTGCTTATATAACCAGCCCTTAGGCCAAACTAAAACTAACTAGGACTCTAATCCTACTCAATTCACGAATCGTAACTTTCCATAACTGCTCAAGACTCTTCTATACGCAGATAGAAGCAATCTTAAGACTTCCAAACACCTTAGGAACATATCCCACATTCCTAAAACAACTCAAATTATTGACACACGCGAAATCCTATCATAACCAACTCAGATCTTTCCATATTTGAGTCAAACACGACTCAGCCATAGCTTGAGTCCATAACCTAGTCGGTTGGACCTTTTCGACCAATTTTTACGTCCACATCTCTTCATCACGCCTTGTAACCATGCAGCAACGTCCATGCACTCTGTGAACACGTGCAAACATCTTCCAAAAATGTCCACGATACCTTCATATGCATTGTTCTTGATTCAAACATGCTGTGCGACCTCCCGATCAACTCAACCACAATTCCTCCCGAACTTGGTTGCTGAACCTCATCTTCTCCCTAAGACTAGTTCAATAGATCCCGTCACCAGTCATGTCTTGAACTCAAGCAACACCTGCACATGAACAAATAACCAATACTTTCGAGCACAAGTCCTCGACTTGACTCTCGTTAGTTCCGAAACTACAACATCTTACGTGAGCACTTCACATAAGCATGTTGCAAACCATAGCAAAATGATATCAGCCTTAACCACCAAAAAATACCAAAAACTTAGTAAAAGAATACTAAGCAACCTTTCCATAAGTGTAAAGCAAGTTTGAAACATTGCAAGATAAAAGCAGAAACACTGCGATCAAGCACCGGACCTTACCGAAGCTAACCGGACCTTGAACCGGAGCTTACCAAAGCTAGCAGGACCTAGCGCCGGAGCTAACCAAAGCTAGTCGTACCTAGAGTCGAACCTTGATGATAAAGGTGTTTTGGTAGTATTCAAAACTTTTATCGCCATAGCCAATGTATTCAGCACACATAGGTCTCACAAAATGCATTAGGATTGAATGATTTTTTTCTTACATTGACGAGGAAGGTTTACACCTCATCATTAAATTATGTCGAAGTGTGCTAACAACACTCCCCCCGGTACTACTAAGAAGTAGTCTGCGAAGGTCCATATTTAGGCAGGGAGCAAAATCAAGATCCAAGAGCGAGGTGACACAAGGAGTTTTATGTTGTTCAGGCCGCTTGAGCATAATACTCTACTCCACAGGGTGATCGTGTATTGGATTACTTTGAGCGAGTATGCTAGTGAGCTAGTCTGAATGACCTTGTGTTCTACCATGCAGCGCAGTCCTTTTATGCAGCAAGTATGCCAAGGACTGGATGTTAAAGTATGTGCCGTGGCCCAACAGGTGACCCTGGCTGTAATAACCACCATATACACGATCTACATGTGTTAAGGGGGGTTAATAGTGTGATAACGTGGTATAATAGGAGCGTACCGGTCTTCATAGTGTTCTGATCGTGCATCATTAATACCATATTAATGATGCATTAACCTTGTAACAGCCGATTGATCGCCCTTCAATGTTCGCACCGTTGGAGATCCCAGAGTCTTCCCATTGTAGACATAGATCCGGACCCGTGACATGTGATAGCTCTAGAGCTTCCTTCAGCGGGGAGGTTGCTTCGGAGCTACTAGAGACATGGTAGCACTGGAGCTTCCCTTGTTGGAGAGGTAGGTCCACGGCTACAGAACACGTTGTAGCGCCGGAGCCACCCTAACGAGGGAGCAGGTCTGGCCTTGTGGGACATGTGGCAGCGCTAGAGCCACCGTAAAGAGGGAGGCAAGTCTGGCACTGCGGGACACGTGGCAGCGCCGGAGCCACCGTAAGAAGGGAGACAGGTCAGGCACTGCGGGACACGTGTTGCCTCCGAGAGTCCACAATATTGGAAGGCGGAACTCATCACGTCTTCTTCTGGCACAAAGGGATACCAAGTATGCAGGGTATCGACAGTGGCCCTCGGGCCCACCTTTGGTGAGATTGTGAGGTTTCGATGCCGGAGGTAGGGCCATTATCTCTCACGTGCTGCTACTTTAGTTTTCCTATTGAGAAACGCGACCCTTCTTGATTCGGTAGGTGAGATACATGACATGTGCATCTCACGCAATTGAAGGACACCGGTTCCCAATACGATTTTCGTATCCCAACGTAGTCTTTGTAGCCCTATCAGGCTGCTGCCCTCGGGCTTCCAACTTCTCATAATGAAAATGGTTCACCTGGTGTGACTTTTTTGTCAAAGTGGACCCGCGCCCCTTGTCATTAATGAGGTGACTTTGTTGATTGTTGTAGAGGCTTAATAAAGGAAGAGGCGTTGCAAGGGGAGAAAACTCTTACTCACTGATCTGTTCTTGCTCATAGAGTTCTTCGCTTGGACCATTGCATCGGATTCCCACTTTTGCTCCACTTTGCAGCGATGGAACTCAGACTTCCCCCCCAGCAAGATAGTGAGTGAGAGGGATGTTATCAGAGTTCGGAAGCTGATGGGCTGGCAGAGCGACTTCTTCAACAATGCTATTCGCTATGGCAAGCTCCCGTTCGAGAAGGAGTCCCCTGGCGATATTGTCTACTTCTCTGCGTATGCCATGGTTGGGCTGGTTCCTCCAATATCTAGCTTCTTGCTGATGCTGCTGGAGTCATACAGGCTCCAACTGTATCATCTTGGACCTCATTCGATCTTGCTGGTGGTGATCTTTGTCCACTTCTGCGAGATGTGGGTAAGCGTGCCACCCTACATGCCGCTGTTCTGGACCTTCTGCACACTCTGGGTGACAGGTAAAGGTAACCACTTGTTGGGATTCTACTACTTTGTAAGGAGTAGGAATCCCCCCTACAAGTACATCAAGTCCTTTCCTTCCGAAAAATGGGAGCCTTGGAAGACTGACTGGGTAGTTATCCGAGTGGACCCTCATGACCGGCTGGAGTTGCCAGAAGGGTTCACGTCGACTGAGTCCAACTCTTGGGAGGAGCTCCCGAAGCTGACTGAAGATTACAACCCTGTGCTATCAAGAATCTGGAACTTGGTCGACAGAGGATTGACATCTCTGATGGTCCTCAACAACTTCCTGACCAACCGCTGGGCTCCACTCAAGGAGCCAGAATTTGCAGCTTGGTCATACTTCGGAGAAATAGATTTCCTTCGTGTTGAGGTTGGTCGGGGACCAACTTAAATGAGCATGCCTTGAAGCTCCATCTGCAGAAGTTGAATAGTGGAACTCTATCAAGAGATGACCTCGTACCTCCGACAGAGTTCTTGCCTCTGTATGTAGTTCCGGAGGTAAGGAGGGAGCTGCAGAAGGTGATGCCTCTCCTTGACGATACAGGTCTTGTGGTGCGACAAAGGAGCACTCCACCAGCAGGGATTGTAATCCCTGGAGCTCGATCGTCTGCCCAGATAAAGGGTCTGACTCTGCACCTGTCAGCAGAAAGGGCAAGGCTCCTACAGATCCAAGCCAAAAAAAAAGTCTGACTCAAGTCGGGGTAAAGGCAAAGAGCCCGTCCACGCCTCCATTCAGAAAAGGAAGTTGAAGCGAACTAATGGCAGCTCTGCCAGAGTAGCTCTGACGCAAGCGACACCACAGCGACTATGACCCTCAAGTCAGTGCTGGTTGTGCCTCCTGCAATGGCTACTCCGGCTCTGATGGCCAAATCATCTTTGAACACAGTGCCTGCAGTGGGCGCTAGGTTCGGTAAGTCTACTCTAGTCCCGATGGCAGCGGGGGGCTCTGGGTCCGGAGTATCTTCTCAGGCAATGTAGATCCCAGCTGTGGTGACACCGGTGACTGCCACAACTCCTGGGATGACGTACGGAGCTTCTGCCTCACCGACGACGGTGGGTTCTAACTCCGACTGTCCAAGGAAGAAATTTCGTGCCGACTGGAGCGGCAGTGTCCCCAGGTAATGATCAGCACTTGAACTTGTGTTTCCTTTTTGTTTTTTTGCTTTTCCTTGAATTCTCTATTCCTCTGTTTCCAGAGTATCGAGAGGAGGAGCTACTACTCCGAGACCTGCCAGCTCCGTGGCCACAGAGACTGCACCGACCAGAGCCCCCGCTATTGATACGGCTTCTCCTATGGTCGTGGCGGATGACACATTAGTTCCAGCACCAACTGACATCAAGATGACCTCGTCGCCGGTGGCCGGAGAAGTCGTGGTTGCACCAGACCACGAAGAAGACGCGTCGGAGCAAGCTTTAGCTGCTCTGGAGCTAGCATTAGAGGTTCTGGCATCAGTGTTGGAGATTTCGAAAGATGCAGTGGGGGTTTCGACACCAGATCCAGAGCCGTTGGCTAATGTCACTATGCTAGAGGTGGCCCTGCCTGAGCTGGTACTTGAAGATCCTACTGCGGGACCTTCTACATCTATGTAAGAGATCGATGAACTCTCAGATCATAGCACTGCAGACGTTGAGCTGTTGGAGTCCATGCTTGTGCCATGGGCTCCGACAACTATTCCAGAAGACTCGGGGGAACCAGAAGAGCCTCAGGCAGGTCCTGAGCCAATTCCCCTAGACATGTCGATTGACAACGACTGCTCGAGCTTCTGCCAAGTTCAGCTCGCCTTCGACTACGAGCGCAAGACCCTGGACGATGAGCAGAACACCCTAAGGCGCTGGCGCAAGCTGCTCTACTTCAAAATGAAGTCGATACAGGGATTGGCTGGAGGCCGAGAAAGTTCAGCAGATGCGTCTAAACAACACGCTGGATGAAAGAGAGGCTGCAATAAAAGCCCTCGGTGAGGAAGAGCTCAATATGAGAGATGATGAGATCCCTCAGAAGTTAGAGCATGGTGAGCAGGACTTGGCTGATCGCGTTGATAAATTCAAGTCATGGTGCGATAAAGAAAAGCACCAAGTATGGCTGGCAGGAGAAGGAGTCAGCAAGCGAGAAAGTGTTGTCTCTGCCAGGGAAAACAAGGTGAAGGCTAAGGAGAGGGAGCTTGCGGAGAAGCGAGACCGCTTGAACCTCCAGGAGAAGCAAATTGTTGACCAAGAGAGGCAGCTGGCTGAACAGATTCAGCAGCATGCTAAAGAGGTCGAGCGGTTCTCAAAGGAGAGCTCCGCAGAGATATCATCCGCAAAGAACGTTGGAAGAGCTTTGGAGTATGAGGACAATAGATTCCCAGCAGGTCTGGGACTTCCTTGGGCAAGCAGAAGATGCTCTGATGTCACTGGGATTCAGTCCAGTCCGACCGGCTGACCGGAGCCAGATATGGACAAAGTGGTGGCACTCAACTCTACCGGAACTAAGCTGGATGCGCTGGGAGATGTGGTCAGTGACCAACTCGAGACCGAGGGTAGATCCTTGGTGAAGAATGTCGCATAATATGTCTGACATGCTTCCGAAGCCGGGATCCCTCTATGTCTCTAGCTCCGGTGATTGATGGACCCATCGCCGATAAGGAAGAAGCTGCCAAGGCAAGCGTCCAAGAAACCGCCCAGAAGGTTGCTTCGTACTTCCAGCGAAACTCCAGTAGCTAGGATCCTTCCCTTTTGTACCTTCATCTTGTAATTCTCCAAATTTTAAATGAATGAAATCCTTTTGAGTTCCATTTTTGTCTTCAATGTATCATTGCCTTTATCTTGTTGGCCCCCTTGTAGATGTGGTCAGTTGAGGACATCTACCATAAGGATTTCGGCAATGTTTTGAATTTTGATAGCTTCAGACTCGTAACTACTGTGATAGCTCCAAGGTTCGGGTTTTGCATCCAAAATCTCCAAGGAACCTTCGCCACGTTTTTGACATTGACGGCGGGCCCCCAGGGAGTTGTCGGAGCTTAGTTGCTTCGACGACGCCCACTATCAACATATTAAACATCGATGGCGGGCCCCCTTGGGTGTTGTCAAAGCTTAGTTGCTTCAACGACGCCTAATATCAACGTATAAAACATCGAAGGCGGGCCCCCTGGGTGTTGTCGGAGCTTAGTTACTTCGACGGCGCCCACTGTCAACATATGAAACGTCGATGGCGGCCCCCTGGGTGATGCCGGAGCTAGGAGCTCTGGCAGCATCCACCATTAACTTGCTGTCAATTATTCTTTTTTCCTGCACATGAGAGACAAGAAAAGCAGTAAAATTCGTCCTCTTGCCTATAGCTTATTTGTGGCTTATTATCCTTCTTTGAATTTTAGATCCTAATAAACTCATTGTGACAATATGAGTATACTGATTAAACTTCCATAGGTTTGTTTGCTTTCCGGACTGGCCTTACTATGACCCACCAGAATTGATAGAGTAGCGTACTTAGGGTATTGGACTAGGCTAAGTCGATAGCGCACTCGGGACCTGTCATTAGCACTGGTTTTTAGGTGAGTAGGCCATCCAACAATACTAGGATTCAATAGAAGATTACTAATAAAACTTATGTATATATCACATGAACCTGTAGGGCTAACTTTCAAATGGATTGCACAACATCACTATTGACAATAAGGTAAAAGAAGGAAAATAATGAGCATGCGCAGAGTTAATGCACGTAGAATCTGTTTTCATATAAATGTCTTTCATTATAGGTTCGAATAGCAGGGGAAAGCAAGAACACACTTAAAGTACATGACCAAGTTAAGTGTGCTATTCATCTTGGACCAACCCGACTCTGTTCATAGACTCTATGAGATACATTTTAGACAAATACAGACTCACCTCCGTGCTAGTAAGTATAGAACTTATGGAGATGCTCAATATTCCAGGGGTTGGGAAGCGGTATCCCATCTTCTACTGCCAAGCAACGCATCCGAGGCGGGAAACTTTGATAACTCAGAAGGGACCTTCCCAGCTGGGGGAAAGTTTGTTCATCCCTTCTCAAGTGAGTATCTGCCGCAGCACCAGATCGCCTTCTTCCAACTACTGATTGCGCGCATGCTTTTGATGGTAGAGTCGGAGCGCCTGGAGGTATTGCGCGTTTCGGACAGCTGTTTGGCACCTTGCCTCATCGGCAAGATCTAAGTCATCACGCCGGAGCTGGTCCTGCGTGGCTTCATCATAGGTGTGGACTCAGAGAGACCCCATGGAAATTTCCAAAGGAATGACAGCTTCGGCTCCGTACACCATGAATAAGGGTGTTTCTTCTATTGCCCAGTTAGGTGTTGTCTGGCTCGCTCACAATGCAAACGGAAGCTTTTCTATCCAGTTGGCACCGTGCTTCTTCATGCGCTCATTAGTGCGCGTCCTGAGTCCCTTGAGAATTTCTGTGTTTGCTCTCTCAGCTTGGCCATTGCTTGCTGGATGAGCTACTGATGCGTAGCTAACAGTTATGCCGAGGTCTTCGCAATACTCTTAGAACGCTGCACTTGTGAATTGGTTTCTTTTGTTAGTGATGACTCTGTTCGGAACTCCAAATCTACAGACAATGGACTTCAAGAATTTGATGGCAGATCGCCTGTTGATTGTCAAAACTAGAGTGCTTCTAGCCACTCCGTGAACTTGTCGATGGCGACGTATAAGAACCAGTACTTTCCGACGGCTTTTGGGAAAGGTCCCAAAATATCCATCCCCCACACAGCGAATGACCATGAGGGAGGAATCATTTGCAGTGATTGCGCTGGTGTATGAATTTGGTTCGTGTGGAACTGGCAGACCTTGCACTTCTTGACCAGCTCGACTGCATCCTAGAGTATGGTAGGCCAGTAAAAACCATGCCGAAAGGCCTTATCGACCAGCGTGTGGGATGACGCGTGATTCCCACACTCGCCTCTATGGATCTCTACGAGAAGTTTGCAACCCTCTTCCCGGGAAATGAACCACATTAGAATACCGTTGGCACCACATCGATAGAGATCCCCTTCTACCAATGTGTATCTTTTAGCCAATCTGTCAATTCGCTCAACGAATACGTCATCTTCAGGAAGGATGTTGTCTTTCAAGTAGTCCCGGACTTCTGAGATCCATGCATTGGGACTTACTTGAGCTTTAGGATCTTGTGTGCTTGGTTGCTCGGAGCTTCCTGTAGCGCCTACGATATTTGGCGGATGCCATGGTAATAGGGCCACCGGAACCGCCAGCTTGGCAGGCTGAGCGGTAGGTGCTGATAATCTCCTAACAAAAACTCCTTTGGGTACTGGAGCCCCGGTTGAAGCCTTCGTCGAGAGGTCGTCAGCTTTAGCATTGTTGAGATGTTAGACATGGCAGAGGTCCAGGACGTGGAAATCTTTCTACAACTTCTGGACTTCAAGCAAATATGCAGCAAGCTAAGGGTTATTGTAAGTACATTCACCTTTGACTTGTTTTATGATAAGTTGTGAATCTCCCTTCACCAGCAGCTGTCAGACGCCATATGATAGTGCTGCCTTGAGTCTGAAGATGTGAGCTTCATATTATGCCATGTTGTTGGTCGCCTTCAAGTTGAGGCGTACAATGTACTTGACCTTCCCCCTAGTTGGAGCGAGGAGAAGGATTCCGGCTCTTACTCCCTGCTTCTGCAAGGAGCCATCAATGTAGAGAGTCCAGTGAGGCTCAGTGAAGATTGAAACCTTAGGTTCCGGCTTCTACTCGCTGAGGCCTCCTGGACTTGATGGAGAAGGTGTCCACTTTGCCACGAAGTCAGCCAACGCCTAACTTTTAATTGCATGTCGAGGAAGGAATTTGAGATCGAATGCCAGCTCTGCAACCCACTTGGCGACATTTCCCATTGAATTGGGATTTTGCAAAATAGCATGCACTGGATAAGATGTTACCACTGATATCTTGTGGGCTTGGAAGTATTGACATAGCTTCCTTGAGGCAATAAGAACTATGTACAGTAGCTCATGCACCTCAATGTATCAGTCTTGGCATCATGAAGTACTTCACTAATAAAGTATACGGGCCACTGGACAGTTCGGACCCTTCTGGAGGGGTCCAAAGTTTCTTCTCCATCAACCCGGACCCACCTAGAGGGGTCCGAATCTTCTTCTTGAGCAGCAGATACTCTCTCTGATGAGAGAGGTTGATCCACAGGCATCTTCCCTTTAGGATCCGTGCCTGGGGGCTAGGACCAGACTCACCCTCAGATAGCTTCGGACCCTCTCGGAGGGATTTGAGCTCCTGAGTTGAAGATGACTATGGATTTTCCGCAACCAGGACCACGCTGACCACCTCCATATTTGCAGCGATGTAAAGAAGAAGAGGCTCACCATGTTCTGGAGCTACCATGATTGGTAGTGTGGTAAGGAGCTTCTTGAGCTCTTGGAATGCCTTTTCTGCTTCTTTACACCAATGGAATGGTCCAAACTTTCTCAATAGATTGAAGAAGGGCAACGCTCACTCTGTCAGCCTTCAGATGAATCGGCTGAGCGAAGCTAGACAACCAGTAAGCTTCTGGACATCCTTGATGCGGGCTAGAAGTTGCATCGCTTCGATGGCTTTTATCTGGCCGGATTTGCTTCAATTCCTCAGTGAGTCACCAAGAAACCAAAAATCTTTCTGGAGTTAACCCTAAAGACACACTTGTAAGGGTTGAGTTTCGTACGTGTCAGGCACATCTTGTCAAAGATGGATTGGAGGTTTTCCAGCAGTGAGTCTTTGTTCTTCACTTTCAACAATGTCATCAACGTAAACTTCCACTAGGCCCCAGATCATCTCCCCAAAGGTTTTGTGCATAGCTTGCACGAAGGTAGAGAGTGCATTTTGGAGACCATAAGGCATTTCTGTGTAACAATGGAGATCTGTAAGATCGAAGAGCACGTGAAAAGCTACTATAGGGGGGTGAATGGTAGATTACAACTTTTTCAGTGGAGGCAACAAAAACCCCTCAGCAAAAAATTGATCTGTTAAAAAAATCGTGTGTGCGACAAATCTTAACGTGATCAATTGTGAAAAAACCAGTATATATTGTGGAGAATCAAGTCACGAAGACGTCACAACAAGAATCACGAAAATCCATCAAGAAAACTCAAGTTCCAATCAAAAGATCGAACAAAGGTCAATCTGTTCTACCCGAGAAAAAACTAGATCTGCAACACTGCAAAGAAACTCGTGTAGATCAGAAATCACAAATCCAATTACCGTGAAATTTTCACAGATGATAGATAATCAAGTTGTGAAGACAACCCAAAAAGAATCACAACAATTGGATCTGTAAAACCGGATTTATGATAAAACCACAGAAGCAAGGTAGTGCTGCATAGAAACTCAACGAGAAAAACTTGTCTGAAACAAGTCGAACGAACAAGGCACAAAAGTTCCTTTAAACTACGATCTTTATTCAATAGAACACAAGAGGAACAGCCCAAAATCCATATACAATGAGCTCTGGCCTCCCTTGCTTATATAACCAGCCATGAGGCCAACCCAAACCAAACTAGGACTCGTATCCTACTAAATTTCCATCGAAACTTTCCTTAACTACTCAAGACTCTTCTATACGCATCTAAAAGCAATCTTAAGACTTCCAGACACCTTAAAAATGTTACCCACATTCCTAAAAACAACTCAATTTCGTGACCCACACAAAATCCTATCATAACAACCTCAAATTTTGCCATATTTGAGTCAAACATGACTCAGCCGCAGCTTGAGTCCATAACCTAGTCGGTTGGACCTTTCCGACCAATTCTTTACATCCACAATCTCTTCATCACGCCTTGGAACCATGTAGCCACGTCCATGCACTCCTTGCACACATGAAAACATCTTCCAACAATGTCCACGATACCTTCATATGCATTGTTCTTGATTCAAACATGTTGCACAACCTCCCGATCAACTCAACCACAATGCCTCCTGAACTTGGTTGTTGAACCTCATCTTCTCCTGAAGACTAGTTCAATGGATCCAATCACCAACCATGTCTTGAACTCAAGAAACACCTGCACATGAATAAACAACCGATATTTCCGATCATAGTCCTCGACTTGACTCTCGTTAGTTTGGATAACCACAACACCTTACGTGAGCACCTCACATAAGCACGTTTCAAACCATAGCAAAATGATATCAGCCATAACCACCAACACACACCAAAAACTTAGTAAAAGAATACTAAGAAAGCTTTCCATAATCCCAAAAGCAAGTTTGAAACATTTCAAGTTAAAAGCAGAACCATTGCAATCTAGCACCGGACCTTGCCAAAGCTAACCGGACCTTGAGACGAAGCTTACCAAAGCTAGTAGGACCTAGCACTGGAGCTTACCAAAGCTAGTGGGGCCTAGCGCCGGAGCTTACCAAAGCTAGTCGGACCTAGCCAAAACAAGTCGGACCTAGCCAAAATAAGTCGGACCTTGCCGGAGCTACCTAAAACAATTGGATCTATCGTTGGACCTTGCAAGAGCTCGGACCTAGAGTCGGACCTTGTTAAAAAGGTGTTTTGGTAGAATTCAAAACTTGTTGATAGGATCTTGGTTCCTGATCTTTCGATGAGAATAGGAGGGTTCGATTTGTGGAGGAGAAGACATTGGCGATCCAACTACACCGTCCCTAAGACGATGCGCCTTAGCGATCGGTACACCGACTCCGAAGTTGTATTGATCTTGCTGGCGCACAATCAACCTGACCACGAGGGCCTTTGTTCCTGCAAGCAATCAAA
Organism: Tuctoria greenei; assembly: GCA_036927565.1. Classification (NCBI taxonomy): domain Eukaryota; kingdom Viridiplantae; phylum Streptophyta; class Magnoliopsida; order Poales; family Poaceae; genus Tuctoria; species Tuctoria greenei. The sequence continues at coordinate 103,030,280 of JAYESD010000007.1, read as the reverse complement.
GAACACGCAAGAACAAGAAGAACAAGCACTTATCCGTTAAATCAATCTAAAGTGGGGTTCTGGATACAAGTAGACGGGCGATCTAGTCGGCACGCGCGTGTACAAGGAAGCAGCAGAAGCTAACTTACGAATAAACAAAACCCACCACCTAATGAGGGCGGCGGCTACTATTTATTACCTCCCTAGGGTCGTGAGAAACCCTAATCACGAGTCCCTAATGGACTCCAAACTATACATGGGCCGTGGGCCCAATTTTGGTGATGCAGCACCATGGACAGAAAAGGTCTTGGTATTAAAATAACGATTGCGGCCGACTCCGAATAGATATGTACATGAGGCCAGATCCGTTTGAAAGTAGACTTGATAATATTTCCAGGAAGTACTTGAACGCCCATGAAGTCGTGGTGGACGTCACAAGTTGGTGCTGTTCTGCTGTCCAAATCCCGTCCACACGAATTCCCTTCCCATTGGCTCCTCTCCATTGTTCCTAAGCAAGACAAGAAAGCACGTAGTTCCACGGTCTAGATAAGATGGACATAAGGCCAAGAACGAGTTCACCTCATAGTTTAGTTGACGTGCACGAGTGCGAGTGATCGGACCAGAAACCGGTAGCTGAGTTGGTGTGGATGTATCGAGGGTGTTGATGTCCTCATCATCCTACCCTTCTTGCATTTCAGTCGTTCGCGACTCAAGCTCATCTTCTTCTCCCAAATATGGCTTCAAATATGCAATGTTAAATGTGGGACTAACCCCAAAATCCGCAGACAATTCAAGTTTATATGCATTATCATTAATCCTTTCTAACACTTTGAATGGACCATCAGCTCGAGGTAACAATTTAGACTTTCTCAAATCAGGAAACCTATCCTTTCGCAGATGTAACCAAACTAAATCACCAGGTTCAAAAGTGATAGGTTTCTTTCCCCTACTACCAGCAAGTTTGTACTTGGCATTCATGCACTCTATATTCTTCTTAGTGGTTTCATGCAACTTTAAGATCAATTCAGCACGATGTTTAGTATAAAAATTCACTCATTTTATTGAAGGAAGAGGTAATAAATCTATCGGAGCACGGGGTACAAATCCATAAACAATATCAAAAGGGCATTTCTTAGTACTAGAACATAGGGAACGATTATAAGCAAACTCAACATGAGGCAAACACTCTTCCCACATTTTTATATTCTTTTTCAAAACAGCCCTAAGCATGGTAGATAAACTTCTATTCACAACCTCAGTTTGACCATCAGTTTGGGGATGACAAGTAGTTGAAAATAAAAGCTTAGTCCCCAATTTTGCCCATAATGTTCTCCAAAAATGGCTAAGAAACATAGCATCACGATCTGAAACTATTGTGTTTGGCACACCATGCAACCTAACAATATCTCAGAAAAACAAATCAGCAACATGTGTAGCATCATCACTTTTACAACAAGGTATGAAGTGTGCCATTTTAGAAAATATATCCACAACAACAAAGATGATATCCCTCTCCTTCTTTGTTCTAGGCAGTCCTAAAACAATGTCCATAGAAATATCCTCCCATGGCATGCTGGGAACAGGAAGAGGCATGAACAAACTATGTGGATTAAGTCGTGAGTTAGCTTTTTGACATGTCGTGCAGCGAGCAACGAAGCACTCCACATCTCGCCTCATCCTTCGCCAAAACAAATGACCAGCAAGTATGTCCTCCGTCTTTTTCACTCCAAAGTGCCCCCATCAGCCCGCCTCCATGCGCTTCCTGTAACAAGAACAAACGAACGGAGCTAGCTGGAATGCATAACTTGTTAGCTCTAAACACATAGCCATCGTTGCGGACAAATTTATTCAATGTTGTTCCGTCTTTACATTTCAGCAATACATCTTTGAAATCAGCATCATGTTCATATTGATCTTTAATCGTTTCTAATCCAAAAATTTTAGAGTCAAGTTGAGATACAAGAGTATAACTTCTAGATAAAGCATCAGCAATAACATTATCCTTTCCCTTTTTGTGTTTAATGACATAAGAAAAAGACTCAATAAATTCCATCCACTTAGCATGCCTACGGTTCAGTTTCCCTTGTCTCCTAATATTCTTTAGTGATTCATGATCAGAATGGATAACAAATTCTTTGGGCCACAAATAATGTTGCCATGTTTCTAAAGTTCGTACAAGAGCATATAATTCCTTATCATAGGTAGAATAATTCAGAACAGGCCCACTCATTTTCTCACTAAAATATGCAACAAGTTTTCCTTCTTGTAACAAAACACCACCCAATCCAATCCCACTAGCATCACATTCAAGCTCAAAAGTCTTAGAAAAATCAGGAAGTTGGAGAAGAGGTGCATGCGTCAACTTATCTTTCAGTATGGTATAGACGTTATCTTGTGTGGTGCCCCAAGAAAAAGGCACCCCCTTCTTCGTAAGGCATTCAATGGAGCAGCAATGGTGCTGAAGTCCTTCACAAAACGACGATAGAACCCAGCCAGCCCTAGAAAGCTTTGCACCTGTGTGACGGTCTTTGGTACAGGCCACCCCTGAATAGCCTCTACCTTGGCTTGATCAACTTCAATTCCCTGTGGAGTAACAACATAGCCAAGGAAAGAGACTAGATCCGTTCAAAAGGTGCACTTCTCAAGATTATCAAATAATCGTGCCTCACGTAAAGCATTAAAAACAGCACGTAAGTGATCAAGATGTTCATCCATGGATTTGCTATAAATCAATATATCATCAAAATACACAACAACAAATTTTCCAATGAATGCACGCAAGACCTCGTTCGTTAATCTCATGAAGGTGCTAGGTGCATTAGTTAACCAAAAAGGCATGACTAACCACTCATATAAACTGGACTTAGTTTTGAAAATAGTTTTCCATTCATCTCCTAGGTTCATGCGAATTTGGTGATAACCACTATGCAAATCAACTTTTGAGAACACAACAGCACCACTCAATTCATCAAGCATATCATCTAAGCATGGAATAGGATGATGATATCGAATGGTGATATTGTTGATTGCTCTACAATCCAAACACATACGCCAGGATCCATCCTTTTTAGGTATTAGAATAACTTCAACAACACAAGGACTAAGAGACTCACGTACATAACCTTTGTCGAGTAGTTCTTGTACTTGGCGTTGAATCTCCTTTGTTTCTTCCGGATTTGTTTTGTATGGTGCACGGTTGGGGAATGAAGCACTGGGAATGAGGTCAATCTTGTGCTCAATCCCTCGAAGTGGTAGTAGTCCTGTTGGTATTTCACTTGGAAACACATCAGAATATTCCTGCAAAATGTTAGCAACAGCAGGAGGAAAAGAATGTTGCATATCGTAAAGGGAAATCAAAGCATCTTTGCATACCAAAGCATAGGCAACAGAGGTGGAAGCAATCAGTTCATTAATATCAGATTTAGTAGCAAACAAGCATTTTCCCTTCAGAGATATCTCATTTTCTTATCAAACACAGATTTGGCATTGTTATTGTTCTCAACGTTAGCATGGTCCTGAGATTTAGTTTTCCTAGCTCTGGCAACATCATCTTGCACAATAGCTTCAGGAGACATAGGATGCAACATAATTTTTTTATCATGGTAAAGAAAAGAATATTGATTTGATCTACCATGATGCATAGAATCTCTATCAAATTGCCAAGGTCTTCCTAGCAGAATATTACAAGCTTGCATAGGCACAACATCACATTCAACGACATCCTTATATGATCCAATAGTAAAATTGATTCGGACAAGTCTAGTTACCTTTGCCTTATCGCTGTTGTTTAACCATTGAATGTAATAGGGATGTGGGTGCGGTTTGGTGCTTAGTGCCAGCTTGGTCACCATGTCACTGCTGGCCAAGTTGTTGCAGCTACCTCCATCAATGATCATGCGGCAAGATCGCTCTTTGACAACACAATTTGTTTGGAATAATGTGTGCCTTTGATTTTGTTCTGCTTTCTCATTTGTGCACTAAGCACACGCTGCACAATGAGACTATCATAGCGCGCTACATCTTCTGAACCAATATGCTCTTCTTGATGTTCATCGCTACCTGCATAGTTAGCTGCAAGCAAAACACATGTATTGTCATCAAAATCGCTAGCAGATGAGTACTCACCGTCATCTTTAACAATTAGAACATGTCTGCTTGGGCAGTCACGTTGCACATGGCCAAAACCCTTGCACTTGTGACATTGAACGTCTCTAGATCGTCCGATAGATGCTACGGAAGAAGCACTCTCGGTGGGCTTTTGGGTGGTCTTTACTGCTGAGCTAGTGGAAGAAGCACGTGGCTTGTTGCCGGAGGAAGAAGGTGCTGCCTGACTTCGTGAAGAAGATGGCGGGGAAGCACGCCCAGCCGAAGGAGTAGTCGTGTGTGGTTGCCATGAGCTAGTGTTTCCTGCAGAAATATTAGTTCTAGAGCTAGCTCGTCGTCCCTGGACTTCCCTTTCACTTTACAAGCAAGATAAAACAAACGGGTAACATTATTGTAATCTTTATAAGCAAGTATGTCCTGAATTTCACGGTTTAACCCACCCAAAAATCTAGCCATAGCTGGTTCCTCATTCTCGTCTAAATTACAACGCAACATACCCATTTGTAATTCCTGAAAATACTCTTCTACACTTTTGGCTCCCTGTCTCAATTGTTGTAAATTATTTAACAGATCACGTGCATAGTAAGAAGGAACAAATCTAGCCCGCATGAGCCATTTCAAAGCATCCCAAGTTTGTGGTATGTTATTAGGATTTTTCTTGCCATGTTCTATCCACCAAACAGAAGCAAAATCAGTAAACTCACTAGTGGCTGCTTAACTCTTGCGTTTTCAGGAAACTCATGACATGCAAATTTTTGATCAATAGAAATCTCCCAAGTAATATATGCATCAGGGTCATATTTACCATCAAAATGAGGTATCTTAAATTTGATCTTGTTAAAAGTATCATCATGATTGTGTACCTCACGCCGACGATGTCCACCCATACCTTGATGGTTGCATTGTAGCTGGCACCGTGGCCTAGTTTCCTCATCTTCCCCAATCTCCGTATCTGCAGAATAGTCATCTTCATTGTCACGTATAATACTAGGAGCATTGCTCACTTGTCGATCCGCGGTGCATCCACGATCCCTCTCCTCAAGGCGCTGTAGGATGGCTCCAATAGAGGTGTTCAATGTTTGAGTGGAAATCTCCAATGTGCTGATTTTTGTGTTGGTGTCGATCTGCATATTTTCCAATTGACCAGGGCGGTCACTGGTAACACGAAAATCCTCATCAAGCGCTTCTGTGCGTAGCCGCACTTGGCATTCGAAGTGTTGTATAATTCCCCGTGTGCGAGGTGAATGCACATCTTCGTTTGTATTTGCTCCTCCTGCCATGGTTAATAGAAAAAAAGAACAATCCAATATGAAAGGGTAATGTTATCCCTAGCTACAAAGGTGCTGGTGGAGATAACTCCCTCACTCTCAACCTATTCAATCAAGCTCTTACCTGTTCTTACCAAGCTCAGCAAGAAGGTGATGGCAACCAGCAAGTAATGAACAACTTCAAGAGCAGGTGTCAATCTATGGCTTTAGGTGGCTGAACTAGCACAAGGAGCAAACTTTCACCACGTTAATCACAATAAGCTGAATAAATGTTCTACGATAGTACTGTGCTGATCTTAGTCTAGACCGTACTAGAGACGTGAGCCGAGACACCAATGTCGTCACCAAAAACACCCCAAACAACAATCTGATTTTTTTCCTTTTTTTCGTTTTTTTTTGTTGGGGTGGTCACCCACACTCTCTCTAAATGGAATTAGGAGACCCTAGAACAAAATTTGCACATGCGGCTTTTGATCTTGCACTTGCCTTTTTTTCTTCTCTAATTGCTTGTGGCTTTTGTGCGGCTTTTGATTTTGCACTTGCCTTTTTTTGTTGTCAAACTCAAATTACTAATCTGACTCAAACTCGAACTAGCAATCTGATTCAAACTTGAACTAGTAATCCGACTCAAACTTGAAGTAGCAATCTGATTTGAACTTGTAATCCAAATCAAACTCGAACTAGCAATCTGACTCAAACTCAAAGTAGCAATCTGATTCAAACTCGAACTAGTAATCCGACTCAAACTCGAACTACGAATCTGACTCGAACTAGGTGACCGAATGTGACACGAACTCGAAACTCTAGTGGTGCGAACGTAAAGACTAGCAACTTGACATGTCGAAGCAACCATGAACTCAACAAGTCTTGACTAAGTAGAGAAAGTAAAAGGCACAATGGTCTAGGAATAATGGGAAAAATAGACCTGGTATTATTTTTGGGCTCTTTCTGGACTATAGGATGATAACAGCAGAAAGAAAAGTAATGGTAGCACTCTCACTGATTAACCTTGCTCTGATTACCACTTGATAGGATCTTGGTTCTCGATCTTTCGATGAGAATAGGAGGGTTCGATTTGTGGAGGAGAAGACATTGGTGATCCGACTACACCGTCCCCAAGATGATGCGCCTTAGCGATTGGTACACCAACTCCAAAGTTGTACTGATCTTGCTGGCGCACAATCAACCTGACCACGAGGGCCTTTGTTCCTGCAAGAAATCGAAGAACATGCAAGAACAAGAAGAACAAGCCCTTATCCGTTGAATCAATCTGAAGTGGGGTTTTGGATACAAGTAGACGGGTAATCTAGTCGACACGCGCATGTACAAGGAAGCAGCAGAAGCTAACTTACGAATAAAAAAACCCACCACCTAATGAGGGCAGCGGCTACTATTTATTACCTCCCTAGGGTCGTGAGAAACCCTAATCACGAGTCCCTAATGGACTCCAAACGATACATGGGCCATGGGCCCAATTTTGGTGATGCAGCACCATGGACAGAAAAGGTCTTGGTATTAAAATAATGATTGCGGCCGACTCCGAATAGATATGGACATGAAGCTAGATTCGTTTGAAAGTGGACCTGATAATCTTTCCAGGAAGTACTTGAAAGACCAGATCAGAGTCCGTATTAAGTCGTGGTGGCTATCACAATTTGCTGCTGTTCTGCTGTCCAAATCCCGTCCGCGCGAATTCCCTTCCCATTGGCTCCTCTCCATTGTTCCTAAGCAAAACAAGAAAGCACGTAGTTCCACGGTCTAGATAAGATGGACATAAGGCCAAGAACAAGTTCACCTCATAGTTTAGTTGACGTGCACGAGCGCGAGTGATCGGACCAGAAACCGGTAGCTGAGTTGGTGTGGATGTATCGAGGGTGTTGATGTCCTCATCACTTGTATCGTCAAAGCCAATGTATTCAGCACGCATAAGTCTCACAATCTCCCCCCTTGATGAATGCATTGGCAACACCACTTAGAATCCCAACATTGGCATATTCACGTGAAAAGTTTTGAAAACAATCAAATGAGAAAGAAATTTCAATACAAATATTTCTCCCCCTTTGTAAATCAGAAATAAAATGAGAAGAAAAACAAAAATTCTCACCCTGAGAAGAATCGTGCCAAAACACTTGTGAATGTGTGCAATGTGTGATTAATTTCTCCCCCTTTGACAATGTATTCAGCAAGGTACAAAAGAGAAATATTAATTTGTTATGATCATAATATGACATATACATGTAAAACAAAGCTCATCCAAGTCATACTATCAAGTAACTTACACTATCACATCAATGAAATACATAAAGTAGAGTAAGCCATGCTAGAGATCAAAAGTAATTTTCAATTTAAGAAAGTCATGATCTTACAAACTTAACTATTTCGAAAACTGAAAGCATGACACTTATTGCTGCAATTTTAGTATTTTTAAAAGCATATATTCATATCATATGACATTTGCAAGAGATTATATGCCGCATCTGCCTTATTCTAACCAGCCAAGGCAAGTCTATGTCATTTGACAATCAGAAGCTTAAGGACATGGTTTTAGTCATACACAACTTCTTCTAAGTTCATATCTAAGTGCAATGATAAGTCATCTCAAAAGAAGAAGTGTGATGCATGCATATTCTCTTGATATTTTCTCTTTTTTATTTGATCATAAAAGCTCAACATGTGAGTTGATTACTTGATTAATTATTCATTATTAAAATCACTTGTGAGCATGCAACAAGCTCAAAACAGCAAGAAAGTTCGATCATGACAAGATTTAGTGTAAGTAATTATTCCAATTACTAGTCATGCCAAAAACTACAAAATGTATAACATGAGTAATGTAGTAAGAACTTTCAGCATGTAAAAGGAATCACAAAGTCATATATGTATGAAATACTATGCTCATATTATTTTAATTTCAGATTCACACATAGAATTCTCAAGTTTCAAAACTCCCCCTCAATGTAAGCCATGAGGATGCATAACCCCTATTTCACTTTGAATGAAACAAAAACGAGTGAAATCCAAAGGTTTTGTAAAAATGTCAGCCAATTATTGTTCAGTATCTACGTGGTGAAGCACAATGTTTCCTTTTTAAACATTATCACGGAGAAAGTGATACCTAATGTCAATGTGCTTAGTTCTAGAATGTTGCACAGGGTTTTTAGCAATGCGAATGGCACTAGTGTTATCACAAAACAATGGAACACTATCTAGATCAACCCCATAATCCTTAAGTGTTTGAACAATCCAAAGAATTTGTGAGCAAGCGCTAGCAGCAGCTACATATTCAGATTCGGTTGTGGATTGTGCAACTGAACTTTGTTTCTAGAGGACCAAGCAACAAGTGAAATCCCAAGAAAATGACAAGCACCCGAAGTACTTTTCCTGTCAATCCTACAAACCCCAAAGTCAGCATCTGAAAAAGCTTTCAAAGTAACGGTTGAGGAAGAAGGAAGAAAAATGCCAAATTCTTAAGTTCCATGTAAGTACCTGAGAATTCTTTTGATGGCTTGACGATGTGAAGCACATGGGGAAGCTTGAAACCGTGTACAAAGACATACGCTGAATTGTATATCCGGTCTTGATGCTGTGAGATACAAGAGTGTTCCAATCATGCTTCTATATTCTTTTTGATCGACTGTGTTACCATCTTCATCAAGTTCAAGTGTTGATGTTGTGTCCCATTGGTGTCCGAAGAGGCTTGCTTTTGTCCATGTTGAAGCGCTTTAGGAGGTCTTTTGTATACTTCATTTGATGCAGAAGGGTACCCTCCTTGGTTTGCTTGATTTGCAGCCCCCAAAAAGTACGTGAGTTCTCCCATCATACTAATTTCAAATTCTGAACTCATCTTTGTTGAAAACTTGGACACAAGATCATGAAAAGCACAACCAAATATAATATCATCCACATACACTTGAATGGATAATGAGTCATTGCCATGCTTAAGAACAAAAAGAGTTTTATCATCCTTGCTCATCGTAAACCCCTTTTCAAGTGAGAATGTTTTTAACCTATCATACCATGCTCTAGGGGCTTGTTTGAGACCATACAAGGCTTTGGACAGTTTGTAAACATAATTAGGAAAATCTGGGTTTTAAAACCTGGTGGTTTCTTGACATAAACCTCCTCATCTATATAGCCATTAAGAAAAGCACTTTTAACATCCATTTGATATAATTTGAAACCTTTAGATGCAGCAAAAGCTATCAAAATTCTTATGGATTCTAATCCAGCAACAGGAGCAAAAGTTTCATCAAAATCTAGACTTTCAATTTGTGTGAAACCTTGAGCAACCAACCTAGCCTTATTCCTAACCACAACCCCATTCTCACTTTGTTTATTTTCAAACACCCATTTAGTTCCAATTAAAGTGTGACCTTGAGGTGGAGGTACAAGTTTCCAAACATTATTTCTTTCAAAATTTTCTAACTCTTCTTGCATGGCAATAATCCCAGTTTCATTAGTGAGTGCATGTGATATATCTTTGGGTTCAAAAGAAGCAAAAAAAGCAGAATGAGCGTGAGATTTTGGATCGCAAAACCTAGACCGTGTGACTCATTCGTGCAAGCTCCCAATGATTTGTTGTGGAGGATGACTTTTGAGGATTCGGAGGGGGGTAGACACTTCACAAGCTCCTTGTTCTATATGTTCATCACAAATCAAAGAACTTGTGGCTTGTGGAGTATCTGTACCAGCTGCAGTAGTTGTTGGTGCTGGTTGTGGTGCAAAATCAGCAGCATGATCAACGACATTTGCTTCTGAATTTTTTGGCAGTAGCACCAATTCTTCGTCATCTTCGATGAAAATACTCTCCCCCTGCGGATATGGATCTAGACCTGAAATATTAGAGCTAGTATCTAGGCTAGCTTCATCAAAAGAAACATCACAAGTCTCAATAATTTTGTTAGTGTCAAGTAAAAGCACACGGTAGCCTCTAGTATGAGATGGATATCCAAGAAACATACCATCAACAGATCTAGTGTAACATCCCCAATTTTCAAAATTTGGCTAAATCAAATCTAAATAAGAATCTACATTTTTATTTCAAAATCTCTTCTCCGATCCACTCGAATCTCGAGGGCGAGATTCCTGTTTAAAGGGGGGGGGAATAGTGACATCCTCATTTTCAAACTTTGGCAAATTAAATTTTGAATAAGATGTTAGAATTTAATAATAGGAAGAAATTTTTTATAAAGAAAAATATAAAATATATGCATCTCATCTTGCATTTTGCATTCATCCTCAAGTATTGAAAATTAATTACCAAAATAAATACGCTAGAAGTTATTTATGTGCCATAACGAACATGAGATAATAGAAATAGATGCAACTAAATATATATATATATATATATACACACAATATTTTAATAATATGAGGCATTCATGCAAAAAGAATTAAGTAGGATGAAAAGAAACCAACGTAAAGATGCAAGAAAAATTGAGCCAAGTACCGGAATAGTCCGGAAAATAACGGACTAGTCCAAATACCCTCACTGGACAATAACGGACTTATCCGGATCAATCCCGAACTAGTCCGGTATGCACAGGCTGCATGGATTTAATCCAATTTTCCCCACCCCAGACTTGTCTGTTACAACAACGAACTAGACATCTTGGCTCAAGGCTTAAAAGTATTGATAGAATAACTCATACTAACAAGGTATACCTTCTTTTTTTCGGAAGCTCACCTACAAAGAACTCTGAGGTTAAGCGTGCTTGACCCGGAGTAATTTACAGATGGGTGACCGACCGGAAAGCCTTCCCGGATGCGCATGAGTGAGGACAAAATGCTCAGAAAAGACAAGTGTTGGTCTGTGGGGCTAGTCTGTGATCCTAGAGAGCTGCTAGAAGTAACGAATGTCAGGCCTGTAGTGGCTGGAGTGTTACAAATGGTATTAGAGCCGACCCTCGCGGTTTCAAGGTAGCGTACGGGTCAGGGATGTGGGTACGTACGCATGATGCATGGGTCCTCTATGAAGGACACGATATGGTACGTATGCCAGTACCGAACGTATGGATGTGGCCAAGTGGGGACGTTCTTGGCTTGGGGATTGACCGACGAGGACATCGGTCTTCTAAGGGGGGTGGATTGTGACATCATGGCTTAATAGGATTGATAGAATAACTCATACCAACAAGGTATACCTTCTTTTCCGGAAGCTCACCTGCAAAGAACTCTAAGGTTAAGCGTGCTTGACCCGGACTAATTTACAGATGGGTGGCCGACCGGGAAACCTTCCCGAGTGCGCATGAGTGGGGAGTAAATGCTCAAAAAAGACAAGTGTTGGTCTGTGGGGCTAGTCTGTGATCCTAGAGAGATGCTAGAAGTAACGACCGTCAGGCCTGTAGTGGCTGGGGTGTTACATCTAGCTTAAAATTTATCAAGAATACCATGTTTCTTAACAAAGCATTTACAACCAAAGACCCGAAAGTGTGTGACACTAGGCCTATGTCCAAACCGAAGTTCATATGGTGTTTTTCCTAGCTTAGCACGCAGGAAAACACGATTTGAGACATAACAAGCGGTTGCAATTGCATCTGCCCAAAATTTTCTAGGAGTTTGATATTCATCAAGAATAGCCCTAGCCATCTCAACTAAGGTTTTGTTCTTTCTTTCTACAACGCCATTTTGGTGAGGTACATATGGTCAACAAAATTGATATTCTATTCCATTTTCAGAAGTGTGATCAAATGATAGATTTTTTAAATTCGGTTCTGTTATCACTTCTAATTGCTTTTGAAGATCTTGGGTGATCAATTGATAATCTAAGAAATAAAGATCTAAAGTGACTAAAAGCTTCATTCTTAGATGCCATAAAGTAAACCCAATAGTATCTAGAAAAATCATCAACAATCACAAAAACATTCCATTTACCTCTGAAGTATTGAACATGTGAAGGTCCTACGGAGTCAAGGTGCAAAAGTTGACACGGTTCAGTTGTCATGGTCATTGTGCGAGGAGCATGTGAACATGCAACCATCTTAGCATGTCTACAAGAAGAGCACACAATTTCATTGTCCCCTTTAAGCTTAGGCAGCCCACGTATCCGATCAAGAGCACTAACACGTGTTAGATGATCAAAGCCTACGTGACCAAGTCTACGATGCAAAAAATACAAGTCCTTTGATTCATTAGCAACTAGACACCTATGCTTAAAGGATGACATATAAAAATTAGCTTTAAGGACTCATCCAAACCTAGACATGTTAAAAATAAGCTCACTATTTGAATCAACAACCTTGCAACAATTTTTAGTGAAAATAATTTCCAAATTTTCATCTAGTAATTGTGAAACAAAAAGCAAGTTGTATTTCAAATTTTTAACAAGTACCACATCCTTCAAAGTGTAGTGATTATTTATTCTAGCCGAACCTTTAGCAATTGTAGGAGTTGAAGAATTATCGGCAAAAGTAACATTCTCTACACGTGACACAAAAGAGAGCGAGGAGAACCAATCTTTGTTACCAGTCATGTGGCAAGAGCAACCTGAATCTACAACCAAATGTTCTCCGTCCTCAAATGTTTAACCTACATAGAAGCACAATATCTCGATGACTCAATACTGGGGTTAGTCAAAAGGTATTTAGGAATCCAGTACTGAGTCACACGACATGCAGCAGAAAAAACACGCAAAAACTGAGAAAAACAGCAGGTTTATGAGCCAAAGTTTGAGGATTCTTGTACCCAACTACTGACCTATGAGGTGTTACATGTGTAGCATGAAAAACAGTAGGTTTGGGAGCAAACTTTGCATGTTTTTGACTCATTACAGCAGGTTGCATTTTCTTAACTTTCAATTCAGCATGTGCAACAAATTTTGCATGAGAGTTATTAGATCTAGCTTGTATTCTTTTCTTTTTCTGTTGTTTAGCTAGTCTATAAAAAAATCTATGACATGACCATCTCTACCATAGTATGTACAATGAAATTTAACTTTGTGTTCATGTCTAGATGAGCAAGCAACATATTTATTAGAAGCTAAATGAGACAGCACCCCTGCAGATTTCAAAACCACTTCTTTATGTTTAGGAACTGTCTGAATCAAACCACTTCCTAATGACTTTACAGTTTTAGGTGGATGTGCCTTAGCATGAGCATGAGAATCAAAATCTAAACCATATTTATCATTGCAAGATTTAGAGGAACTCAGCAGCAAGTTTAGGTTCTTATTCTCATTACAAAACCGCTCTAGTGTCCTATTTATGTCATCAAGTTTCTTAGACAAGTCTAGGTAGTTTTCACATGAAGTTTTTCCTTTTAGTTTGCAATTAGAACAATATTGAACTTCATGAGAACGTAAAGCATTGTTCAATATAGAATCATCACAAGTAGAACAATGCAAATCAATTGTAGAACAGCTAGCATCTTTCATGTTTTTATCATTAAGTGCAGCAAGCTCTCTGTTCTTTTCAATCTCTAACTCAAGTTTATCAAGTGTGGAGGTGTGTGCACTTCTTAGAGCGGACAATTGTTCATATATTAAATCATGTGAGGAACAAGAATCATCACTAGGAATCAAATATTTCAAACGATTAATTTCAGATTCTAGTGACTCAATTTTAACGACATTGTCTCTAAGCTTTTTGTCCTTTTTCTTGACTATAACAGTGGCACGAGAAATAGCATCACACATTTCTTCGCAAGTAGGACATACCTCTTCATTGTCACTGTTGTGTTCTGCCTCCTCCATACTCGATCTTGACTTGCCCACCATGAAGCACAAGTTTGCCAAATCATCTTCATCTTCGTCACTTCTGATGTCCACATCGCTTGAGCCAAGTTCTTAAAGTGCGGAGATAAAACTATTCACTAATTGGCGTCCTGAAAAACCAATCTTTTTCTTCTTGTTGTTTGTCGAAGAGTGTTTCGTTCTTGTTTGATTTTTATCATGGGAAGTAGTACCTGAAAGGTTTGGGCAATCCATCGGAAATGTCCTATCTTACCGCATTCAAAGCGTCGTTGAGGTCCGACACTCCCTCTCCTTCTAGTTCTCACATTTTGCAATGCTTCTGAGAACCGAGTAGAGATGAGTACAGGTTCTTTCTCTAGAAACACTTCAATGTGTTCAAGGGTTAAAGAGGACAACAAAGAAAGTGTTCCACAGGATGAAGATTGGTTGGAGCTAGGCATGTCACGTTGAGAAACAAATGCAAGAGACTTTATGGGGTTCTTACGTGAGATTATGTCAATTTCATGAGTTTTCAATTTACAATATAGAACATCTAAAGTAAGTGTACTCATGAAAGTAGATTCACGAATAGATGTGACTTTTATCTCCCAAATTGACATATCTAATGCACCTAGTAATTGCCTAGCATTCCCAGCATCTAAAAAATTAACATTGACACTATGCAAGTTGCTGAAAATTTTATTAAATCGAGCAAAGAGGTCATCGATGGACTCACCTGGTTGCATCTCAAAGCGCATGTACTCTTTTTTGAACATGTTTTGCCTTACCTCCTTGATCGTGTTGGATCCTTTGTGGTAATCACATAGAGATTTCCAAACATTGTACACAGATCAGAGGTGAGCAACACGATCCAAGTCACTTTGAGTTAGTCCTTGTATGATCAAGTTTCGAGCCTTATTGTTGTTATTGACATCTCTCATATTTGTATGCATAACTTGATCGTTTGACGGCACTTCATAAGGCTTGTAGACCTTTTCCCATATTGCAAAGCCTTGCTCCAAGAAGAAAGCCTCCATGTGTGCCTTCCAAACCTGAAAATCAATACCACTGAACACACAAGGTTTGGCAGAGTATTTCTCCATGATGATTATTCAAAACACGTGCAAATTACAAAGATTAGAGTATTGTGACTCTGATACCAATTGTAGGATCGAAGAGCACGTGAAAAGCTACCGGAGGGGGTGAATGGTATATTACAACTTTTTTAGCGGAAGCGACAAAAACCCCTCGGCAGAAAATTGGTCTGTTAACAAAAATTGTGTGTGCGACTAATCTAAATGTGATAAATTGTGACAAAACCAGTATATATTATGGATAATAAAGTCACAAATATGTCACAACAAGAATCACGAAAATCCATCGAGAAAAAATCAAGTTACGATCGTAAGATCGAACAAAGGTCAATCTGTTCTACCCGAGAAAAATCGTATCTGCAACACTAGAAAGAAACTCTTGTAGATCAGAAATCACAAATCCAATGACCGTGAAATTTTCACAGATGCTAGATAATCAAGTTTTTAAGACAATCCAAAAAGAATCACATCAATTTAATTCGTAAAACTTGAGTTACGATAAAACCACCAAAGCAAGGTAGTGTTGTGTAGAATCTCGACGAGAAAAAATTGTTTAAAACAAGTCGAACGAACAAGGCACAAAAGTTCCTTTAAACTACGATCTTAATTTAATAGAAGACAAGAGGGACATACCAAAATCCATAAACAACGAGCTATGGCCTCCCTTGCTTATATAACCAGCCATGAGGCCAACCCAAACAAAACTAGGACTCGTATCCTACTCAGTTTCCACCGAAACTTTCCAAAATGCTCAAGACTCTTCTATACGCATAGAAGCAATCTTAAGACTTCCAAACACCTTAGGAACGTATTCCACATTCGTAAAAACAACTCAACTTAGTGACCCACACGAAATCCTATCATCACCAACTCAAATCTTTCCATATTTCAGTCAAACACGACTCAGCTGCAGCCTGAGTCCATAACCTAGTCGGTTGGACATTTCCAACCAATTCTTTATGTCCACATCACTTCATCATGCTTTGGAAACATGTAGCCATGTCCATGCACTCCTTGCACATGTGCAAACATCTTCCAACAATGTCCACTATACCTTCATATGCATTGTTCTTGATTCAAACATATTGCGCAACCTCCCGATCAACTCAACCACAATTCCTCCCAAACATGGTTGTTGAACCTCATCTTCTCCCTAAGAATAGTTCAATGGATCCCGTCACCGGCCATGTCTTGAACTCAAGCAACACCTGCACATGAATAAACAGCCGATACTTCCGAGCACAAGTCCTCGACTTGACTCTTGTTAGTTTTGATAACCACAACACCTTACGTGAGCACCTCACATAAGCATGTTGCAAACCATAGAAAAATGATATCAGCCATAACCACCAACACACACCAAGAACATAGTAAAAGAATACCAAGCAAGCTTTCTATAATCCAAAAAGAAAGTTCGAAACATTGCAAGTTAAAAGTAGAACCATTGCAATCTAGCACCGGACCTTGCCAAAGCTAACCGGACCTTGCGATGAAGCTTACCAAAGCTAGCGGGACCTAGCGCCAGAGCTTACCAAACCTAGTCAGACTTAGCGCCGGAGCTTACCAAAGCTAGTCGGACCTAGCCAAAACAAGTCGGACCTAGACAAAATAAGTCGAATCTTAAATCGGACCTTGCCGGAGCTACCTACAACAAGTCGGACCTATCGTCAGACCTTGCAGGAGCTCAGACCTAGAGTCGGACCTTGTTAAAAGGGTGTTTTGGCAGAATTCAAAACTTTTGTCATCAAAGCCAATGTATTCAGCACACATAGGTCTCACAAGACCATCTACCGTAATAAAAGCAGTGTGCTCTTCATCTACCTTAGACTTTGGAATTTGATGGTAACCAGAATATGCATCTAAAAAACATAAAAACTCACATCCAAATGTAGAATCCACTATTTGATCTATTCTTGGTAGTGGTAAGGGGTCTTTTGGACATTCCTTATTCAAATTGGTGTAGTCGATGCACATCCGAAGCTTCCCGCTGGACTTTGGCACGACGACTGTGTTTGCTAGCCATCGAGGATGATGTACCTCCTGGATGAATCCAGCGTTAAGCAGCTTCTTGACTTCTTCTCGGATGAAGTTCTGTCACTCAACAGATTGCTTTCGGGGCTTCTGTTGTATAGGCCATGCGTCAGGGTAGATCTTCAAATGATGCTCAATCACCACCCTAGGGATCCAAGGCATTTGTGACAGTTGCCATGCACGTCGACATTTGCCCGGAGGAAAGTAACGAGTGCGAGTTCCTATTTGTCACCTAGACCTCCCGATATACGAGTGGTCTGAGTGGCAACGAAATCGATTTGGTTGACTTTGACGGGAGCATCGTTGTCGCCGCTTGGCTGCACATGAGGTGCAAAGGTTGAGTCTCGCTGGCGCGAGCTCGGAGGTTGCTGAGCAGATTGCTCCTTGCCGGATTCAGCTTCTTGTGCTCCTGCGAGCGCATGAAGCTTTTCCAGCACAGTGACTGCAGTAGTGAGATCCCTCGAATCCGAAGGACGCCTGACGGAATTAGCATCTTCAACACAAGGTAGACATAGTGGGCCACCGCCATTAACCTATACAGGGCTGGCTTGCCTAGGATGGCGTTGAAGGGTAAGTTGATGTCTGCTACATCAAATACAAACTTCTCGAACTAGTAGTTTTTCGGTTTCCCGAAGGTCACCGGGAGAGTGATAGAGCCGAGAGGTGTTATAGCTCCCAGGCCCACTTCGGAGAATGGGGGTGAAGGCCTCGGATCTAAGAGGCTGAGCTGGAGCTTCACAAAAGCTGCAAAGTTGATTAGGTTGAGAACCGCACCACCATCCACTAGGATATGGAAGAGCTGGATATTGTTGATAGTCGGGGAGCATTAGGGGCAATTGTCCAGCTCCTACCATGTTCTTCGGACAGTCTGAAGCTTCGTAAGTGATGGGAGTGTCCATTCACTTCTGATGGGGTTCTGCCTTGGCAGTGGGAACAACAGCAGCCATCTCATGACGCAAAGTATTCACAATGCACCGAGAGGTAATGTCCTAGGACCCTCCATACATCATATGGAGAGTCTTCCAACGTTCATTGTCAGATTTGGTGTCGGAGTCATCGATGATGTTGTAGACCGCATTTAACGCCTTCTTGGTGTCTTGTAAGCCTAGCTCTTGATCAGACAGAGCTTCGTCGACTTTTTGTTTTCATTCATGCTGGCAGAAAGGTGTGTGATTTTGACACTTGTTGTTTTGTTTAGCATGCCCCTTGACCTCGCGACAGTCTTCAAGCTTGTGGGTTGTAGACTTGTGGATCAGACACCACATCTTTTCGCTATCTTCAGACGATGATCGAGGTCACTTGTCGGGACGTGGCCCCCAGCCACCAGGTGCTGCGGCAGCAGCAGCTATAGGTGTGCCGACAAGTGACTTATTCTTGCCACTTGCCTTCTTTTTCTTTTTGCCACTGCCATTGGTAGTAGCTCCGGCTTTGGAGGAAGACCGTCCAGCCTCTGCAACTGGTTTGGAGTGCATCTCATGGCCCTCCGCAGCTCTGGCACATTTGTCAGTCAGGAAAAGAGTTCTGTGGCAGTGCTGACATCCTTAGTTGCCAGCTTCTCCAGCATCTTCTTCTCTTGAACTCCCTGTCGGAGTGCAACAATGATAGAAGTGTTGGAGATAGAAGGGATGGTGTTTCGTATCTGAGAGAATCGCTGGATGAAGGATCGCAATGACTCTTCCGGGTTTTGCTGTACAACAAAGAGATGCAGTTCAGTGCCAGGCCGGGTGTAGGAGCTCCCGAAGTTGGCGGTGAACTGGCGACATAATTCCCTCCAACTGTAGATGGAGTCATGAGGTAGACTCATAAACCAGGACCTAGCAGTCCTGGTCAAAGCCACTGGGAAGTAATTGACCATCATGGCATCATTCCCTCCTGCCGCATGGATAGCAGCGGAGTAGATTTGAAGAAATTCGACGGGGTTGATTGTCCTGTCATACTTCTCTGGAAAATGAGGTTGGAACTTAGATGGCCATTCCACCATGCGAAGATGTAAGGAAGGGTCAAACGACCGCCTCCAACTCCCAGAGGAGAAGGATTTTCATGAGCAAGTCGCCTCTCGCGACTATGCTCAATGATGATGTGGCCATCCTGCCTCATGTATCGACCATTGAGCTCCGACCGGAGATCTTGAGTCGAGAGCTTCGATGAGCCTTGGAGGGTAGACACATTGCGTGCTGATAGAGCGCACGTCTCCGAAGCTACGACAACATAGGACTAAGTCTTCTAGACAAGGTCCTCTTACGGGAAGGTGCCTACCCTGCATTGGGCAGACCCTGGTTGTTGAGCACTGTGGTTGCGGCTGCAACCAGATGCTCAACGTCAGCACGCCATTGTTCCAACGCAGTCAGAGGTGCTACAGGCGCTGGAGGATGCTAGAGGAGAGTTCGCCCTGTGTTCAGCGCGTTCTCTGGGTTGTTGGTCAATTTCCTGACCAGCGCAAAGTCACCATCCTGTTGTCCAAAGTTCGCTACTGCAGCAGATGGTGGTGGAACAACATTTGCCAGGACAACGTTGGCCGGGTGCTGAGCATTGGAAGGATTTCCACCAACTGCTTGTGCAGCCGATCCGTTTGAGCAGCAGCAGAGTTCACCATCTTGAAGATCTTGAAGCCCCCCTACCTGGCGCACCAAATGTTGAAGTGTGCCAACAACATTTCCCTCAGTACTACTAAGAAGTAGTCCATGGAGGTTCGTATTTAGGCAGGGAGCAAAATCAAGATCCAAGAGCGAGGTGACAAAAAGAGTTTTATGTGGTTCGGGCCGCCTAAGCGTAATACCCTACTCCACGGGTGATCGTGTATTGGATTGCTTTGAGCGAGTATACTGGTGAGCTAGTCTGAATGACCTCGTGTTCTACCATGCAGTGCAGTCCTTTTATATGCCAAGGATTGGTTGTTACAATATGTGATGTGGCCCGACAGGTGGCTCTAGCTGTAATAACCACCCTATACACGATCTACGGGTGTTAAGGGGGTTAATGTTGTGATAGCGTGCTTTAATAGCAGCGTTACCAGTCTTGATAGTGTTCTGATCTTCTGTCATTAATATGGTATTAATGACGCATTAACCAGGTCTTGTAACGACTGATTGATCACCCTTGAATGTTCGCGCCATTGAAGATCCCAGAGTCTTCCCGTTGTAGACATAGATCCGAATGCGTGACATGTGGTAGCTCCGGAGCTTCCTTTAGCAGGCAGGTAGCTCCGGAGCTACTGGACACATGGTAGCACCGGAGATTCCCGTGTTGGGGAGGCAGGTCCGGGGCTACTAGACATGTGGCAGCGTCGGAGCCACCCTAAGGAGGGAGGCAGGTCCGACACTGTAGGACACGTGGCAGCGCCAGAGCCACCCTAAGAAGGGAGACAGGTCTGGCACTGCGGGACACATGTTGCCTCTGGAAGTCCATAATACTGGAAGGTAGAACTCAACACGTCTTCTTCTGGTATGAAGGGATACCTGGTATGCAGGGTATCGACAAATGGCTTTGCACCCTCATGAGAGTAGGTATTGGCATTGCTCCTTTTGATTCTTCAAAAAGGAATGTCGTATTATTCCACCATCAAAAAAGATACTCCATGTTTTCCTTGCAAAATACTCTCTTCAAATTATGTGATAAAAAAGAGGAGTAGAAGACATGGCTACAAAAAAATGAATGCTTATGTTCAAGGGCATGAGAAAAAAAAAGAATAAGTATTCATGTTTCATCCTCGAAAAAAAATAGTGCATCCAATGGAGTCATCTTCATATTTCCACTCCACAAATATTCCATCAAACTTGCACAAATCTTCATCAAAAGTATGATTTGTTTGCTCCTAAGGCTTGCTCTTTTGACTTAGCAATACATGTGTATCAAATATGCCTACCCTTGATCCCTACCAAGCTCCACATATAAGCCTTACTTAGGTGTAGGACAAGAAAGGCATTACCTTAGTGACGATACAATTACCACATCACACATAGGAGTGATTGAGTGCATCATTTGAGTAACTTAAATCTAAACAATATTTGAAATTCTCCGGAAATTTGAGTGGAACTAAAACATTAAGTGATGCATGCTCACTTTGCTTTTCTGTCCTCCAACCACCCAAGAAAAAGACGAGGCTTAAGCCCCATAATGACTAGGACAAGGGTGAGATACCAAAGCCAATTTATTCAATGCAACATAGAATATTTTTTGTGCACTTGGTACTTTTGCAAAATAGGACATTGTAGCAACTCCATACAAACAACCTAAGTCTCTTTATCCTTGCTTCGGGACGAGCAAAGAGTAAGCTTGGGGGAGTTTGTTGATGGTTTTTATATACATATTTTGACTGTCAATATAACTCAATTATGTGAGGGGATGAATATTTCTTACACACATCATAGTTAGAAATAACCTAGCTCCACTTGTACTTGGAGAAAATGGTGCATGCAGGAATTTTATAAAGAATTGAAGTGAATTCAAGGGAGGAATCCTAAAGAATACCTTCCCAGCTAATCATACATAGACATGTGGCAGCACATGGATCAAATGGGCCACCTACATGAGTATCCGAGGGCATGCAATAGTGTAGCGGCCAGAAATGGTCAGAGGACCCACCTGTCAGCCACCTGGAAGAAGCACACCACGATTGGTGCCAGGACCAGGTCTGCGACTAGGGGGTCAGCCGACCTATTCTTCCCACACATTTTGGTCAACTTCAACGTGGCACACTCCTGTGGCTTGGTGATAAGAATGGTGACTGATTCACGCGCAAAATATGGCCGGAATTGACCTCAATACTAGTATGAATAGGACCCCTCACCCATCACTTCAACACACACCACTCAAACATTCTCTCTTATATACACTAGTTCTCCTAGTTCCTTAGTGAGGTTAGAGTGTAGAGAGGAGCCTCTAGTCCCAAGTACAAATTGGAAAAGGTATGGCTCATGTATCATTTCTTGTATTTGTGACATTATGCTTTATATTAATAGTATTAGTCTTTACTTATTTATATACTTGGATGAAGTGTTCCATGTTTGGTTGTGGAGTCCATGTATGTGTTAGGTGTAGATGGTATTATGGTCAAGTTATAATGCCTTTATCATGTTATCATAAACATCATACGCCACGACTATAGGCTAATTAGGTATTAATATGATTGTTAATATGAGTAATGTAGTGCTTCATTCCAACATTGGTTTCAATGATGTTTAGGTTAGTCATTACTTAGGATGGTGCTTGTACCTAGGCTCTTAAGGTATCTACTTAACATGTAAGCATGGTGCTTAGATGGTTAAGTATCGTTGGCTATCTCATAGACCCACGGTTTGTAATGGTTGGTGGCAGGTGGTGACAGCCCTATCCGTCCTTCGTAATCCCTCACATTTGTCTACGCTGCAGGCTCGTGGTGGGCATCGTCCTGATATTCTCAAGGGTAAACATATGCCCGATGTGTTGGACCACCAAACCCTAGTACTCATCGTTAGCATACCCATATGTACACTAGTTGACTATGTATATGAATACCTAAAGCACCTTTTCTAACTTATCCTCCACTAGGACATTCATACCCTTTAGAGAAGTTTGCTTAGATGTGTGTCACACTACCCCTATTATAACTCTACCCCTATTCTAATAAACACTTAGTACCATATACCTTGATCACAAGAATAGTGTTTACCTGACTTCACCGCCTTCCTTTGGGATAAATACGATACCCTTGGGAATACACTTGAGTGAAATGCTACAACGGTATTTTCCATACGCTTGCGGATTTCATCTCCTAACGGAGATGATCTGTGGTGTTAAGAAATACCAACAGGGTAATGACAAGTGGTAGGTCCTGACAGCTATGAATGCAACCTTTGCTCCACGCAGACCCTCAATCATAGAATAAGCATCTGTATGCTCATATTGTTTTTGCAGATTAGGGGACATAGTGGCGAGCATGAGGCAGCTCGTATTAAGTGCATCATTTTAGTGCTTCTGATAAGTTCTGCATGCCGCAGCATTTGCATCAGCTGGGAGGTCATCAAGGTATGGCTATTGAAGAAAGTATTACGTTTTCTCTTGCCTGAGAATGATTCTCAGATTGCGGTACCAATCGATACAATTAGCTCCACTGAGCTTTTCCTTTTCAAGCACAGATCACAAATTGAAACCAAAATTATTACTAGCAGACATGATCTACAATAGAAAATAAATTCGCAAGGTTTCAACACTATGTTATGTACCAATCTTCTATTAACAGCTTAATAAAAGACACCATCACTATATGGTCATCGTCTTCCCTCTAATGACATATAGTGGTTCAAGGTCCATATTCACTAATTCCTAGTGACATTTGTCTTCACTGCTAGAAAATTAGTGACATAGGTTAACAACAATTGTTAATCATATCTTTATATGACTCCTGTTTGTCGGGTGACATCCAATACCCCGACTTCCAACTCTATGCCATAAAGCCCAAAACCATTTTGATGGCTTTGTTGAGTAAACTAAAGTGAATGTCCAACATTCACCTACTCATTGTGATAGATGATGGTACAAACCTACCACACAACAGTCAAAACAACATAGGTGCAACTATTGGTAAATGGCATCAAATACTCAACTTCTACAAGGGAAGCTATTCTATAATGACAAAACATCCACCATATGAAAAGCATGAAAAGAATAGTAATACGAGAATGTAAACATCACAGGCATATGATCATATCATATAGTCAACAATATGGCCTTTAGAATCATAGTGGTCACCTTCGCCATGGTTCCATCATGATCCGCTGCCATGCCTCCCTTCTTTGGTGATCACCATCCCCACCATGCTTGAAGACATCTCCCTGAAGATAAAAGAAGCTAATACATCTAATAGCTCCCAAATAAATTACATGAGAGATCAAGCATCACAGGTCAACATGCAGGTCGTTATACAATTATGTGACAACTTCAATCCGGTTGTGTTAAATTTGCAACACGCATGCTGCACGAAATATTACACACAGATCATCACATCACATGAAAGCCATACCATTCACATCTTTCCCTACAAAAACGAGTTAAGTGTAGAACGATTTCTATCACGAAATGACTATGATATCACTATAGCAGACAACAACGACGGAATTACATAGATCGCATCTATGAAATCACTACGAAAATCTCATCGAATTGATCAAATCGACCCGAATCTGAGCCATTCAGAATGCCTCGATTTTCAATGTGACTGGTTATTCAAGAGAAGATCACGACACATGATTGTGGTCTGTTAGCTCAATCTGTTAGCTATGTACACGATTATGGTGATTCCGGCCGATAGGGATAGGTTGCAACACACCAGAGAAGGAGCATGAACTAACCCTTTAGTCATACGATCGCAAACTATTCTAACCAATTCTAGACCTCAAAAAACATGCAATAGGATTTCATTGTATGAACATGTCTGCAGTAGATCACATCTACTAACAAGATCTAGACCAAAAACTACGCAAGTCGGCTCTAATGCTGCTGTTGGGAAATTGGTTGTACGCTACTCTAGAAATTCTACCGCATCACCCAAGAAACATGCGAGTACAAAGGTTATAGAATGTTACCACAAGACGTGTAGCATAGCAGAAGATATAGTCATAGATGTGCGTCGGTGTAGGAGAAGTAGACGACCTCGTTTGTGTCCTCCTCGTCCTCATCGCAACAGCGGGTTGACGATGATGTTATCGTGGCTGATCAATGCAGCAGTAGCAGCATCACCTCCACGGAGTCTACACGTACGGGGAGGAACGTCATGTGCCGGTGTGCTAGCACCATGCGCGCAACAAGGGCTTCAGCATGAGGCCTGGGAGGGGTGGCGGCTAGGGCTGTCACGTGGTGGAGTAATCTGCCCCCAACCCTACCCCTCATATTTATAGGAACGCTAATGGGCTTTTAGGCCATAGGCCTATTAGTGCCCTAATTGCTTATGGATCAAATATCCAACAGGCCTTAATCCAAATTGTTATGATTGCCTCTTGAGCATATCACCAACACTCCGACTGCTCACACTCGCGCTGAGGCTACCGCTGCTCCTCTACAGGGACGTCGGCACTTCTTTGCCACGAGCAAGATATGCACACTCCCTCTCGCCTCCCCCCTCACTTCCGCCAATAAAATGAAGCTCTCCATCTGCGTCGTCCTTAGATTTGAAGCACCACACCGGCATAACTCATGTCCCCGGCAAGCACTCGCGCTCCCTTCACAGTACAGCTTCCTTCCCTTGATTCAGAGTAGGATAGCTCTCAGCTTTCTTGTTTCAAAGAGGAAAGCTACATCTTTCTGCCGCATGTTTCAGTTAACAAATATTTCTCCCAAGTAATGTACTAATGTTGTTGAATGTAGTTTACTGGGTCTATCAGCTTGGTTCATGTGTTTGTGGCTGTGCATATGACATATATTCTTGTGAATATACTTGTTTGATTAAGGCATTTTCCCTTACCATTGAAGAAAGCTCTATATTCTGATCTAAATTAATATTGGTTTGAATTATCGAGCTTCCACATAAGGCAATCCTCATTTTGAGATAGAACCACATTGAGTATTATATCCCATAAACGAAAATACTCAATTATTCCAATCAAAGAGAGACCTACTCTGATGTCCGTGGTCCATAGATTTCCGGTTAATGCTTCATCTACCGTTCGCTATTTCAAACTCTCTTGGAAATGCAGGAGAGTTGCATATCATTGTATTAAAGAGAAGAAAAAACAGTCCCTTACAAACTGCACCGCCTCACTCCGGACCGAGCTGTGAGGAGCTGAAATACATCATACTTGTGTTCCTATGTCAAAGATACAAGAGGAGAGACCTGACCTAATACAACCAACCCACCCTATCCTTGATCATGAACTTCCTTGTGGCTTAAAGCCCTTAGAGCCCAGGCTTGAGCCATACCCCACAAATGATGTACACTGCCAAAGTCACTCAAAATGGTAGGCAGAAAAGGCTGCGCATCGTCGAAAACAAAAGAATTATGATATTTCCAAAGCATCCACGCCCCCAGAATAACTGTTGTATTGAATCCCTTTCGCTTATCTTTAGGAATCTTCTTTGTACATGTTCTCCACCATTTTAAGAACGGTTGCACCTGGTGATTCGGAATGCATGAGCTGACTCCTAGGGTCGCCAAGATTATAAACCAGAACTCCCGAGCAAAGACACAATTTGTGAGGATGTGTTGAATGTCTTCTTCTTGTTCTTGGTCACCCAAAACACAATGCTCAGGGTGAGAAAGACATCTCGCCGATAGCCTGTCCGCTATCCAACATTTATTCTGAGTAGCTAGCCAGAGAAATACTTTGCATTTCGCAGGTGACCAATATTTCCATAACCTTCACCAAGGTTCGAAAGTGATCGAGCCATTGTAGAAAGGTATGCATATTTAGATGAGAACTCCATAGAAGGTTCAAATCTCCAAACATGACGACCCTCTTCTTCGGATAGAGGAAAATCTTGTAAAGCATCGACTAATTGAAAGAATTCATAGAGTCCAGTAATTGATAACCCTTCGTCAATGATGCAATGTTGATGATTCAGAGCATCTCTCACCGTATGTTGTTTCTAAAAATTTAATGGAACCGCTGCTACAACCACTGGATCTGGATCAGCAATACGTTGCCCAAAGAGCCATTTATCTGTCTAGAATTATATATTGTTTCCTTGACCAACCAATGACACCACACTGAAGAGGAATAAAGAATTCGGATGTTTAGGAAACTCCAGTCCCTTCCATGGTCTACTAGGATTTTTCTTTTCAACCAAAGCCACCTCATTTGTAATGCTCAACTCATGTATTCTAAATTTAAAATTCCTAGGTCACCAAAGTTGATAGGGTGTTGAACTTTCTCCCAAGTGACCGATCCACCTGTAACATCCTTACACCCCTTCCATAAGAAGGCATTATCAATTTCTCTCATAAACCATTTTGGCACTTTAATCGCTATGAGCACATAGATAGGAACTGCAGACAACACAAATCGCACCCAAGCAACTCTGTCTACCAAATTCATGAGTGAGGTTTTCTAACCAGGCAGCTTATTGCCAATCTTCTCAATCCATGGTAAAAGATCTGATTTCCTCAACCCTGGATATGTGCACGGAAAAACTTCTGGAGCACAAGGTATTGTATGGCATACCGTCTCCACTTAGTGTTCCACGCATCTGATTGGAATAACACAACTTTTCTGCAAATTTTGGTGTAACCATGAGGCTTCACCCAAATTTGTGAAAAAGCTCCATGGTGAGAGTCATCTCCATTTCAATCGGCCGGATAAAGAGAGCCACATCATCCGCATAGAGAGAGAGATTCGTTGATCTTGGCTTCGATGGGGTAGAGGGTGCAAGAGCCCCAATTAACAAGACTTTTTGACAAGACTGTTCAATACATCCATGATAAAAATAAACAACATAGGTGAAAGAAATTCACCTTGCTATAAACCCCATTGATGTCTGATCTCATGTCTCGACTGTTGTCAGACCCGATTTTATTAAGAATAAAACCAGTTGCAAACTACATGTATGCCAGGATTAACTTCATTATACATGTAGGAGAAATAGTGATAAACAGATCTATATCGAATACAAACAACATTTATACCTTTAAAGAGAGTTTTGAATAGTAGCGAAAGAGGAAAATTCTAGGGCAACCACAGGCAAAATCGACTTGTAGCAACGCGATCTTCTGTGTGTCATCTTCAATAGAACTTGCCTTGGTTGATTGGGCATTTATCCTTTTTATTATGGAATTTTATGGAATAATTTAATATTGTATAAGTTAATTGGGAATTTTTTCCTTTTTATTTTGTTCTGAAAATAGAAATTATAGAATAATATACGTCCAAAAATAATTATTTTCTTGTTCAGGGGTAACTTTGTAAATAAAGCAGTATTACAAGGGGTTAAAACGTGATTTCTAGTATTAGCAGGGGTTTACTAGCAATTCTTACTCATTTACAGATTGATTTCATGATTAATATAAAATTCAGGGTGATTTACATGAAACTTGGACTTATTCGCGATTTCCACAAAATGCATAAGGGCTCAGCTCAAAAACTACGAAGGGGTACCTTGGATCTAATCAGGACCATTGGATTTTGTTTGTAGGCCTCAGATTTTATGTGGATGAAGGAGTACGCAACTTCTAACCAAAACTGTTGATGGCAGATCCGACGGCCGAAGAATGACCATGTCGCGTCGGCGATGTGGGTGGCAGTCGGGGGCAAGGAATGCAGTGGCGACATCAGTGGGCTCACCAGAGTCGTCAAATCCGACGCTCTGGAGTTCTAATCTCGATGAGATTTGAGGAAAATGAGAAATGGGGAAGGTGGGGAAGCTCACATAGTCGCGAGGAATCGACCGGAGAAAGCGCTCGTAGGCGGAGTGCGGCGTCGGTACTTCAATGATATCGCAGTGGTGACTCGAGCCTTGAAACTCGTCGTCGAGGAGTCCTTTGGGGGCTTTGTAGCGTCGAACACCTCGGTGGCGTGTCAGGGATGACCGGAACGATGTGACATCGTGGAGCACTGAGCTCCAATGGGCGTTAATGGTGATGGACATGCGCGGTTAGGATTTTGATTTCAGGAGTGGAGTAATAATTAGTGCAAGACAGGGATTTAAATAGAGTAGGAGAAGGCGGTGGTTGTCAGGGCGAAGCGCAAGTGGGGGCTGTGCAGAAATGAGCGTGATCGACGCGGCCTAGGGCGAATGACGCGGGTGTGGTGGCAGTTGGTGAAAAGAAGAGAGGAAGGGGAGGGATGACAAGTGAGGCCTACACGTCAGAGAAAGAGAGGTAACGTGGGCGGGGTAGTTGCTAGGCCAAGCATAGGGAACGAGAGCTGGTCCGGAATGAGGCTTCGGCCTAATGGGGTTTAATCTGTTTTTTTATTTATTTATTTTCTTTATCTTCTCTATTTGATTTGTAGAATTTCAAACATCTTCTATTGAAATTGAATTCAAATATCAACAAAAATGTACAAGAAATTTGAACTCAAACAGATATGTTCTTGGTTACATGACTTTAAATTTTAGGGTGTTACAACTCTACCCCCTTAAACGGAATCTCGCGCAAGATTCTAGAAGATTGGACTAAAAAGATATCTAGGTTCTTGTTAATAGAAAACCTGCCATTACAAATTATTTTTCTATAATTCTATTTCTTATTTGGTTTTGAAAGCTTTATTCTTAAAGTTTCCAAAGTTTAATATCTCACACAATGCAAGAATAAAACATGATGAACTTGTTTTAAATTATTTTAATAAAATATTTCATTACCACTTTATTTTACTCCTTATTATTATATTTTATTTTATTTTTCTTATTCTTATTACATTTTTTGTATCTAGTTATTGATTTTATTGTCAACACAATTGTTATTTAAACGGGGTGCTACTACGTCTGGTAAGGTTTTCTTTATCCTTTCTAGATTTTATTTGAATTTAACACATTCTCTAGCACTTATAATTTATAATTTTCATGCAAAAACAATCATGATGAAATATATCGAATTGTTTTAATTTAAAAAGTATTATCACACAAGACCATAGATGATTTTTATTTTCTTCCACATTTTTTTGAATTTTTCTTAAATTTCCAATATGGTTCTAAATTTTAAAATCTTCATTTCTAATGCATTATCATGATGAATACACGATACATTCATTATTATTATTATCCTTTTGATGAATGTGTGGTTTACAATTCCACCCTTCTTACAAGGAATTTCATCCCGAGATTCAAGTGGATTGAGAAGGAGAGCGAATATGATTTATTAGCGATCGGTTACCCCCCTTAAACAGACAAATGCTATATCTTTTCTCTTTTTTTTTTGTTTCATCAAACAATGTATTTATGTTTCATTGTGTGCAAGGTATGGGCTTTAGTCACTAAACAAAATGAGACCTAAGCGAGTGACATGTGATAAACTTCAAGAGTCTTCTTCACCCTTTGCATTGCCCTCATTCGTCAATTTTCAAGCTCTTGTCGGCTGAGTCGAATCTTTGTCTTCATAAGCGAGGTCAAAGGGAAGTATAATAAATCCATTCTAACTAAGGTCACGTGCCTAGAGTCGATATATAGCTCTGATACCACTCTGTCACACCTGATTTTATTAAACATCAAACTAGTTGCAAACTACCTGTATGATAGGATTAGTTTCATCATATATGTAGCACAAATAGTGATAAACAGATCTATATTGAATACAAACAACATTCATACCTTTAAAGAGAGTTTTCAATAGCAGTCGAAGAATAAAGCTCTAGGACAACTACAGGCAAAATCGACTGGCAACAACGTGACCTTCTGTACACCATCTTCAAAAGAACTTGACTTCATTGAATCTTCTTTTCACCGAGTAGCATTAATGAAAAAAAATGGCAAGTGCATGAGTACATAGAGTACTCAACAAGTTTGGGAAATCAATGACATGAAGGCCAATCAAAAAGAAAAGGTTGATAGTGGTTTAAGCGCTAAACATTAAACCTATCCTTAACTTTCATTAGCAACCTACATCTAGGTGAATATTCCCAACCATAACAACAATAATAGTAATGTAATACCTATATCATTCCCAACCATCATCTCAACCATCATCCCAACCATCGACTAATTATGAATTGGACACCAAGCCGCTCTTATCCATGAGCACGACAGTCATGACAGTTTTTAAATCTCTGTAGAGAATGTACCATTTATCCACAAGTTGTGATTTCATCCCCTATTACCAGGTGGACTAAGTAAACCTCCCTGTTGCCAGTGGCAGCCAACCACAATACACACCTTCGTAGGTGTGTGGCCATGAGATCGCTACGAGGTCTTTACAAAGGTCGCCCCTAACGAGTGCTAGCACTCTATGGTTTCACCACTGAGGCATTTCTGGAGTAACCCTCCGCCAATAGAAGCACCCTCTTGAGCTATGCGAATCCCAAGACAGTAACTCTGAACCAATTCCCCGCACCATCCTACTGCTAGCACTACAATAGGGAAAAACAAATTAATTCACCAAAGTGCCTCATTCTCAGTATCATGGTGGTACTATAAATCTTCCTCCATAAACTAATCCTTAGAATTCGGCAAGCACAAAGTCCCAAACTCGAGTCTCATGCACGCCTGCACCATACCAACCAAAACCAGCCTACTAGATTCCTATTCACTAGCATTCATTTTCCATGTCAGCGTAAATGATAATAACTCATAAACGATATATGTGATCAATTTTTCCCTTATCTACTTTGTATGGCTAAGCATAGAATAGATTCCCCAGTACCACTGTCCCATACCCGAGCGACAAGGAAAGTATGGTAAGCAAATGATAATCATATCACGGAATTCATATTAAATTAAGCATGCAACTATCTAGCTTCCCTAAAATGTGTACAAGATTATCAAGGGCACTTGCCTTTTTTATAAATAGTTGATCAGTCCTTCTTGATTGAACTCATAGTCTTCAAGACCTTCAGGTTGCTTCTTCTTCATGACACGAACTCGTATAAACTACCCGCGAAAGAGAGAAACAAGAGCACTCAAGAATAATACACCATTCAAGCTATCCAAATACTATCATTGGATATGTTACATAATGATTTAAATCGGATTTAGTGATTTGTTATGTTATATTAAAGTTCCCTATTTAAACTATGTAACTTATAGTAATTATTCAAGTGACAAAATTAATTAGATTATGCAAATATGACTTTATAGGAAAATTAAATATTTTCTATGTGTTTATTTTATTTTTATAGTCACTTCTATGGTTTACCTTATTTTTAGTACTTTCTAGATATTGAAATATATATTCTAAGGATATGTTTTGACAATAAAACATGTTTAGCATTTATCTATAAAAGTGTCATAATTAATTAAGAAAATTTGGAGTTGATTTTGAATTAAATCAATTAGCTATAAAGCCATTAATATTAGTTTACCAAAATTTATTATGAATTATTAATAATTTTATAGGATTAATTTACTATTTTATAAGTTAATTGGGCGTTTATCCTTTGTATTTTGTTCTAAAAATAGTAATTACGGAATAATATACGCCCAAAACTAATTATTGACTTGTTCAGGGGCTACTTTGTAAATAAAATAGTATTATAGAGGGTTAAAACTTGATTTCTAGTATTAGCAGGGGTTTACTAGCAAATCTTGCTCATTTACAGATTGATTTCATGATTAGTACAAAATTTGGGGTGATTTACACAAATACTTGGACTTATTCGCGATTTCCACAAAATGCGCAAGGCTCAGCTGAAAAACTATGAAGGGTTATCTTGGATCTAATCAGGGCCATTGGTTTCCATTTGGAGGCCTCAGATTTTATGTGGACGAAGGGGTACGCAACTTCTAATCTAAACCATTGATGACGGATCCGACAGCCGAAGAACGGCCACGTCGCACTGTGATGTGGATGGCAGCCGGCGGCAAGGAATGCGGTGGGGCCATGGATGGGCTCGCTGAAGTCACCAAATTCAATGCTCCGGAGTCCTAATCTCCATGGGATTTGAGGAAAACGAGAGAGGGGACGGTGAGGAAGCTCACCGCAAGGTCTCGCGCGTGAGGAATCTGCTGGAGAAGGCGCTCGTCGGTGGAGTGCGACGTGAGGACTTCAATGTCGTCACAATGGTGACTCGGGCCGCGAAACTCTTTGGCGAGGAGTCCTTTAGGGAGTTGCGGTGTCAAACACCTCAACGGCTTGTCGGTGACGATCGGAACGGTGTGGCATTGCGGAGCACTGAGCTCTGTTGGGCATCAATAACGATGGAGATGTGTGATTATAGTTTTGGTTTCGGGAGTGGACGAATAATGGGGGTAGGACAGGGATTTAAATAGAGGAGGAGAAGGCGATAGTTGCCAGGGCGAAGCGAGAGTGGGGGCAGCGCAGAAACGGGCGCGATCAACGCGGACATGGTGGCGGTTGGGGAAAAGAAGAGAGGAAGGGGAGGGTTGACAAGTGGGGCCTACACATCAGAGAAAGAGAGGGAGAATGGGTGGGCTAGTTGCTGGGCCAAGTAGAGGGAAGGAGAGCTGTGCCGGAATGAGGCTTCAACCTAATGGGTTTTAGTCTATTTTTCTCATTATCTTCTCCATTTTATTTGTAGAATTTCAAATGTCTTCTATTGAAATTGAATTCAAATATTAAAAAAAAATGCACAAGAAATTTGAACTCTCATCTATTCTTGATTACGAATTTTAGGGTGTTACAGCTCTAACCCCCTTAAATGGAATCTCGCAGGAGATTCTGGAAGGTTGGACTAAAAAGAGATCTAGGTTTTTGTTAATCAAAAAGCTACCCCATTACAAATTTTTTTTATATAATTCTATTTCTTATTTAGTTTTGAAACCTTTATTCTAAAACTTTCAAAAGTTCAATATCTCACACAGTGCAAGAATAAAACATGATGAACTTTTTTAAATTGTTTTAAGAAAATATTTCATTACCACTTTATTTTACTCCTTATTATTATATTATATTTTGTTTTTCTTATTCTTAGTATGTTTTTTGTATCTAGTTATTGATTTTGTTGTCAACACAATTATTATTTAAACGGGGTGCTACTACCTCTCGTAAGGTTTTTTTGTCCTTTCTAAATTTAATTTGAACAACACATTCTTTAGCACTTATAATTTGTAATTTTCATGCAAAAACACTCATGATGAAATAAGTCGAATTGGTTAAAAAGTATTATCACAGAAGACCACATATGATTTTTATTTTCTTCCACATTTTATTATTTTTTTAATTTTTCTTAAATTTCCATTGTGGTTTTAAATTTTCAAATCTTCATTTCAAATGCATTATCATGATGAATACATTAATTAAGATTATTATTATTGTCATTATTATTATTATTATTATTATTATTATTATCCTTCATATAAATATGTGGTTTACAACTGTCCATTAAGCAAAATTCTAGTAGACGCGTACATAAGAGGTTGACCACTAGATTACGCCATCTTAATCCAAACCGCAGATGAGAGAGAATCTCCAAAAGGACCGACCATGAAAGAGAACCGAAGGCTTTAGATATATATAGCTTGAGGAAAAGACGTGACACCTCTCGTTTACGTAACGGCTTGATAGTCTGCTGAACTAGCATGTAATTATCATGGATGCTTCTGTCGCGAATGAGAGCACTTTTGTTATTGGTGACCATTGAATTCAGGAAATGTGCAAGTCTATTAGCCATAATCATTGTAATTAACTTGGCAAAGTTGTGAATCAAGCTAATAGATCAGAAGTCCTTCACAGTGAGTGCTTCCTGTTTCTTCGGAATAAATGTGAGGTAAGCCGAATTTAGCAGCCAGAGATTCCTTGCACCTCCCGGATGCACTGAAGTAATATCCCTCATCATATCCGCTTTAATAATTGGCCAACAAGATTTATAGAATTTGCCCGTATAGCCTCTAGTCGAGAGGCTCGATCAGCCGGTAACAATTTGATGGTGTCCCACACCTCCTCTTCCAAAACAGGAGCATCTAAAGCTGAAAGACCCAAACCATTTCAGTAGAAAAAATGAAGATCAAGAGTAGATGCCCACGGGAGTGCTGTTCCAATAAGGTCATTGAAATAATTAAACAGCATTCTCCTCCTAAATGAGTTTGGGAATGAAATTCTTACGTATTTAGAAAGCCACATTCCTTGAAAAAGTGAAGTGTTAGCATTCTGGTCCTTAAGAAACTGAATACGTGAGCAGAGTCTAGTGATTGTCTGCTCCATCGAAGGCAAGACCAGACAATCACTACGTAAGAAAGGCTCATCCGAGACGATCCCCAACGAAGAAGGGAGACGAACAAACTGTGTGTCTTTGTCGTCGCGTCTCGCATTACGTTGTCATCAGAGACGTGTGGCGGGCACGTCGCTGATCATCCTAAGTGCGAGACATGCTTAAAGGAAGCGGGTATCCTTTCTTTGTGTCATAACAGACGTCCATTATGGGGTCATTGGATATGTGAGTGGTGCGCGTCGCCCATCAGCATACATGCGAGACAAACACTAACAAAGTTTGTCGCAGATTTATTGGCTGATCTAAGACGTGCTTTATTGTAGCCCACCGCAGATTTGTTTACTGATCTGAGACGTGCTTTATGGAAGCATGTCTCCTTTATTTAGGTAATCCAAGACGTTCTCTGTTACAGCTCATCGCGGATTTTTTACCGGTAGGGTCTCCTATTAGGGGCCCCCCACCCCTTATTATCCTGATTGCCGGTTGCATCCTGGAGCTAGCCAGGGTTTGGCAGCCGCATTGCCAGTGTCAGCAACATACACATACATGAACATATGTATAGCCAAAAAGATCAAACCTTAAATTATATTTAACGATCAAATATTAACAAAGTATTCATCCTGATTACAATCTAACTAATTACACACATCATAACTGTCATCATCTAATCTTTTATACCGTAATGAAAATTCTCCCGATCAATGACTTCATTAACGATGAGCCTTCATAGCCTCTAATGCTCCGACTGAGACATCCTGAAATTCAATAAAATCACTGAAATCATATGAAACATTATACAACTGCAGTCACATTCGCTTATCTAGTCACATAAGGTAGCAAATATCTGAAGGTTTAGGAACAAATTGGTATACAATTTTAATGAACACAAGAATTGTTAGTGAATGGAGAACTGAGCTTACATGTAGCACAGACAGTTGGTGAGCATCTGCAAGGTATCAGCAGAGAAATTGCTCTCATGGTAAAGACATGATACTGAGCTGGTGTGCTTGTCCACTAATTTACATTTCACTGATGCTTTTATAGCCTTGTATCAAAACCTCGTGAGAGAAACACCTACTATCGCATAGGTACCTTGATTCCAGCATGGCTGCAGAGCTAGAAATCAAACTCAGTGGGATGGCAAATGCTAGTGTCAACCACAGTTCCTGCAGTTTCAAGGGTTTGCGATTCAGAATTCATTATACATTGATAGTCCAAACAAATACATTACTTCTGCATTGGATATAAACAAGGAAGATGAATGTATACCGTAACGAAAATTCTCCCTTTGGATCAATGACTTCATTAACGATTAGCCTTCATTGGACATCCTCAAATTCAATAAAATCACTAGAATGCATGCTCTGAGGCAGGGTCGAGGTGGCGGTGTGCTTCGGGGACAGGGAACGAGGCGGCGGCGTGCTTCGAGACGAGCTAGCAGAGGCGCCAGAGAGGTGGTTCCTCAACTCTCTGATGACAGCAGGGTGACGTGCTTCGAGGACATGGAGAACATTTCCACTTATGTGAAGGCAGTAGCATGCTCATACCGATTATCGAGGTCGGGGTCGAGGCAGCGGCATGCTCCAGGGACAGGGGACGAGGCGGCATGCTCCAGCGTGCTCAACTCTCTGATGACAAAGGTTGGGGTCGACGGTGAGGTCGGGGTCGACGACGGCGGTGCGATAATGACAAAGAGTGAGTTGAGAAAGAGGGACGGCGGCGGCATGATCAGGAGCTGCAGTTTTCTAGGTCGAGAGAGCGCGCGAGAGCTAAAAAATTTCGCCAATCATTTGGAGAGAGCGCACGACTGATAAAAATAGCAAAACTTAGAGATGAGCCTATATAACACCCGTCTCTCATTTCAGCGTCTCCCTTTGGTTGAGAGAGCGCGAGTAAGTTTTGCGCGAAATTTTTTGCCAGAGAGCGTGCGAGAGCTAAAATTAGGACAAAAATCGGAGACAAACATATATAACGCGAGTCTCGCATTATTTTGTAGCCGAACGGGCATGTCGTATGTCAAAGATGTGCCACGGTGTAATTGAGCCAGAAACAACATCTTTGGCATCCCGACATGTCTAACTGGAAACTGTGTGCAATGCCTTATATGATCGTTTCCACGCGCTCAGCTTTTCATGGTGGGACAAAAGATCTTCGACATGAATCAGAGACGAGCCCGGGTAACGCGCGCCTCGCGTTATTTTGTGGCTGAACGGGCACGCAGCATGCGAAAGATGTTGTTTGTGGGGTGCAATGCCATCTTTCACATACTGGCATGTTCAACTAGAACTGTGCAAAATGCCTTATATGATTGTTGCAACGTGCACAGCATTTCGAGATGGGACGAAAATCTTTGGCAGGAATTGGAGCCGCGCGCAGTATAAGGCACATCTCGCATTATGTTTTGGCTCTACGGTCAAGCCGCATGCAACAACTGTTGCTCGCGAACAACAGCTGTCACCTGCAGAATTGTCCAACTGGAAACTATGTGCAATAACTTATATGATCGTTGCAATGCACTTAGATTTCTGAGGTGGGACAAAAGATCTTCGGCACGAATCCGAGACATGCCCGAGTAAGGCGCATCTCCCTTTTGCCACTCGCACGACATCATGAGCGTCCGTTGCCACTCGCACGTTATCGTGAGCATCCCTTGCAGGGATAGAAAAACGCAATAAGATTGTAATTAAGCTTCAGAGATAAATAAACGAAATAATATTGCAATTCAGAGATAATTTGCAACTCAATGAATTTCATAGTTCATACACATTGCATGCCTTGTAAACTAATTTCGAATCTAAACTTATTCCTAAAGCTCTCATCGACCAATCTAAATTGTACCGTCCAGCTTGCTCCCGAACACGTCTCTTATATTACCATGGGTCCTGAAAATATTAACATTCTTTAAATTAACAAATGTCGAATGAGGAATGAATAACCTACGTTGGTCACTAACACAAAGTGTCCAACCTTGATAAGCATATTACAACAATCATTTTCAACATCGAGCGCATTAGGCTGATGAAGCAAATACTGAACTTTAAGTAGTATAGTTTTGATTGTAAAACCAGTCCACCACCCCTCCAAAATATCAATTTAAGCAACATAAGAAACCAGTTCAAATAAGTTCGGCAACAATTATTTTCAATGTGAGCAAAATAAGTCTATCTTACAGTTTCTTCATCAAGAATCCCAATGCAGAGTGCTCCTGAGCGAGGGACATTTGGATAGAAGAAACCACGTGGAAAGGCGCATCTTGGAGGCACAAACGAATAGTCCTCCGAGAAGGAGATTGTCAGGGGATAGTAACCAC
The DNA here is from genome assembly GCA_036927565.1 of Tuctoria greenei. NCBI lineage: Eukaryota > Viridiplantae > Streptophyta > Magnoliopsida > Poales > Poaceae > Tuctoria > Tuctoria greenei. The sequence goes on along the minus strand of JAYESD010000007.1, from coordinate 102,992,106 downwards.
CTTCCCAGTCAGTCTACAAAGAAAATTCATTAATAAGAGGATAATGGTCAAACTCATATGATTGTGCTTGTTCTTCATGACTTACCCCTTCTTTACTGGGGATGATGCACTGTCACTTCAATAAATCTGCCGATTCAGGCTTCGCAGAGAAACTCTATGCAGAGAAATTGAAAATACCAAAAACAAATAGTTAAGTTCATCAGTCCATTGCAAAGCTACATATATACAACCATGTGACCGGTGCCATATGTACATACATGGGGATGCTTCTTGCACCACGCCAAGCGCTCCTCCTTCAATCGGCTACACACCAAGCTGATATCTAACCCAACCATGAACAGTGACGATGACAACGAGGACGGCGATGATGACGACGACGGCGATGGCGAACAGAGGTGACGGTCGCACTGGAGTTGGTTGATTAGTAAAGGAGCATTGGTCTTAGTAAAGGAGCACCAGAGGCAAAGAGACGAGTGAGATAAATGAGAGACGCGCGGGAGACTAAGACGCGCAGGAGACTAAAGCAAGCCGCGCTATATGAAAGTGCATCTTCCATTGTTGAAAGAGAGACGTGCGGCACGAGAACTGCGGGGAAATTAATTTCGGCGGTGATGGTGCAGAGACGCGTGCGACCGGCGTGCGTGACCTTTCATTTCCCTGAGGTGGTATCGATGCGTTCCATCGTTCCATCAATGCACGGGAAAGCAGCAGGCGTAGAGGGGAATTTTGCAAGCTAGGAAGAATAGAAAATCCTATCTTTCAAGCTTTCTCTCACTAACTTCGCGAACTGTCCTTCGCTCCAGAGGGTCAATGTCTTCAGACCAGGTGTATTAGGTTTCAAAAGAAAGGCATCTGCAATTTGTTGGTTGGATGTTGTTTTTCGTACAAGAAGATGTCGATTGGATACTTTTTCACAAACAAAATGAAAATAAAATTCTACAGTTTGAGCGTGAAAAAAATAAGATTTGCTGCTAAGTAGGTAGCGCCGAGGTTATCACACCCGCCCATGTTCATAGTTGCAATCAAAGTTTGATCGCAAGGATTCAAGGTCCATTTCATTTCATTAAGGCTAAACCAACCATTCCATCGTCGACTCTGTGCAAACCTTATTTAACACGCGCCATCATCCATCAGTTCTCCACAAGCGCGTCGCTCATTTTGAATCTGTTTCTTCTTCTTTGTCTTCTTCGCGTCGACGACCCACCACCACCATGGCTGACCTTTCGCCGCCAAGCACGCCGAGGGAGCGACCGTGCAAGAAATTGTGATGCAACTCCCTCGAGAGGTTCAACACCGAGCAGCGCCTCCTTATGGCGCAAGAGGTGTACAAAAATATGTCTCGCGCCATTAGTTCCTTAGATCTGGGTACCCTTCCACAGTTTACTGGAATAGGTACCATCGGCCAGTACCTCTTCGCCCTCACGGGGTGGCTGATCGTCTTGACATTCTGTTCGAGATGATGGCCCAAGTGTTCAGCACCGAGGGCCGCAAAAACTTGTTGGAGGCGATGGAGAGCAACCTCGGTCTCGAGGTTCCACCGCCGGTGCAGCCGGCGCAGCCGGCCCAGGCTCCTGTTGCACCGGTGCCGGTGTCGCCGCCGAAGGAGGAGGAGGAGGAGTAGGATTTAGTTTTTCTTTGTTGTTTTTAGTTGCTTGTACTTTTTTCTTGTGTTTTGTAATATATTGTGTTAATGAATGAAATCTATCTTTGTTCATCTATGTGACTGAATATTATCTTGTATGTGCAACAACTGTGTGAATGAATATATTACAAAACATTGGCCACTGTGTGAATAAATGAATGTGTGGTGTGTTCATCGTGTTCATCAGGAACCATAAGGAAGGATTTGATTATTTTCTAGACAAGTGAATGATTTTGTTATCAAGTGAATGTGCTCTAAGTTCAGTGATTGTGATATCAATAGTGAACCGAAGAAAAATGGATAAAATCACGAAGCTAAATGAGACGTGGAAAATAGGAGACGCGCTTTACGTAAGAGCGTGTCTCCCTTTTAGCATAGGAGAGGGAGACGTCGAGCATAGGCGACGCGCTTCGACGTTAAGCGCGTCTCCATTTTGCGTCTCAGCACAGACCTTATATAAGGTGCCATCAGCCTCTACTATTCTCTTCATTTGTCCTCTCCGCGCAGACAACCCACCATGGCCAACGTTCCGCCACCGAGCCCGTAGAGGGAGCCACCCTACAAGAAACAGTGTTGCCGCTCCCCCGAGAGGCTCAACAACGAGCTGCTCAAGATGTTGTTCAACAGGCTGTTCGACCGGTTCTAGAGGCTGCTCGAGATAATGGCCGAGGTTCTCGGCGCCGAGGGCCATAGTATCCTGGTGGTGGTGATGGTGAGGAACCTCGGTCGCGAGGTTGCACCGTCGGATCCAGACTAGCCAGAGCAACCAGCAGAGCAGCCGGAGTAGCCGGAGGAGGAGTAGGATTTAGGTTTTCTTTCATTGTTTTTTATTTGATGTTGTTTTTATTTTCCTGTGTCTTGTACTTTTTTCTTGTGTTTTCTAATATATTTGTTAATTAATGAATGTGTTATTTGTGTTCATCTGTATGATGAATATTTTGTGTGATCAACTGGGATTGAAGAATTTATTATTCAGCGACGAGTTTATGTCTATCTGTAAGCGAAGACAAAGGAGACATGCTTTCTGTAAAATACGTCTCATTTCTTTAGCTAATAGGAGATGCGCTTTGTTAGAAGCGCGTCTCCCATTCATCGGAGAGAAGTCGTGTCTCGAATACCTACTTAATTGAGACGTGTTGTATTGTAACGTGTCTTCTTGAACATTCAGCCAAGCCATGTCAGGTCCTCGCTCAAGCGGGCTCGTCTCGCTTAACCTTATCAGAGACGTTCGCCTTTGAGCGCATCGCCCATCTTTGTCTCCTATTTGGGTTTCTTACATAGTGAATACCACTTGACTTCACGTGAAAGTCAGTCTTCATCTGCTGTCAAGAGACGACTTTCTTGTGCAATTTCTAGTCGATGCAGGATTGCCTGAGCAATACCAAGTTGAGATTTAATATGTCCCACATTCTTATGACTCCAAGATTGGAGCTTCTTTGACAGACGCTTAAGTTTGATTGAGACTAGATCAAGTGGACCAGAGGCATGTGTAGGTGCATTCCAAAAGTCCGCAACGACCTGAAATCCATCAAGCTTAGGCCAAAAACTCTCAAGGTGAAACCTCCGCGTGCTGGTAACACCTTCTCTGAGGCCCAGAAGAAGTGAGCAATGATCAGAAACTTCAGTGGCTTGGCTCTGCAGCGCACATTCTGGATATAAGGCCTCCCAATCCTCCGTACACATGACCTGATCATGTTTCACCAGGGTTGGCGCTACCCTTTCATTGTACCATGTATATCTTCTCCCAATAAGAGGAACTTCTTTGAGCTCTAAGTCATTCAAAAATCTCCTAAAACGGCTCATCATAGCTCTGTTCAAACTATCATTATTTTTGTCTTCGGCTAAATAGATCATGTCGAAATCACCGGTCAACATACAAGGTCCTGCACAATTGCTTCTAACTTCTCTTAGCACATTCAAAAATTTATTTCTTCACTATTCTGTTGCGGTCCATACACGCCAGTGAACCACCATGCAGGTTCTTCTCTAGGTTTGAGGTGAATAGATACTAAATGTTTGTGAACTCTATAATGCTTCACGGAGAAATTCACCTCACGCGAGGCAGTAAGGATATCACCCCTAGAGCCTTGGGCTGGAAGAAAAACAAAATTCCGGAAATCATGACCCAGTATCGACTTCACATCCCAATCAGAGATAAAACCCAACTTTGTTTCCTGAATACATACAACAGTAGGATGAGCAGCCTGTATGGCCATCTGAAGGTTATCCCTATGAGCTTTACTGTTCAAACCTCTCACATTCCATATTAAAAACTTGTAAGAATCCATTGGATACTATATTAAGGAAGACCCATCATATTGCCTACCTATAATGTTGTCACACCCTCTTGTGACTGAATCAGGGAATCAGGTGGAAGTTATTTGACCAAAAGAGCCGCCAATGCAGCCACATGTGCTCTGCTAAGTGATTTATCAAAGAACTGAGCATATTTCTGTTTTGCCACCTCGGACATGCAATGTTGGTCATCGGTAAAACTAAGGTGACGACACACCATAGCAGCTGCCTGAATAGTAATCTATGGAGGAAGCTTGACAATCCGACGACTATGTCGAGACACAGATGTCGCAGCAAGCCGTATTTGCCTCTATTGAATATGTGGGGTGGGGAGAACACTCTGGACTCACTACAGGAATCCCGACGATTTGCGACGGCCAGGGCCGTCGCAAATAAGCCAAATGCCGTCGCAAATAAGCTATTTGCAACGGCTTCCCTTATTTGCGACGGTTTTTGGCCGTCGCAAATAAGTCGTCGCAATTAAGCTTATTTGCGATGGCCACCGTCGCAAATAAGCTTAATTGCGACGGCTAGAAGAGGCCGTCGCAAGTTATTGCCCCGGGCCCGGTGGGCCCCGCCACATTATTTGCGACGGTCAGACCGTCGCAATTACTTATTTGCGACGGTCAAATTGTCGCAATTAAGTGCCTCTATTTGCGACGGCCGGGCCGTCGCAAATAAGTTCAGTGGACAGGGCCCACGTGTCCTCCTACGGGACTCACGACGCTATTTGCGATGGCCAGGCCGTCGCAATTAAAGCTTATTTGCGATAGTCTGGCCATCGCAAATAACAGTTGCTTAATAGCAACGGCCTCGCTCCTTATTTGCGACGGTACTGTATAAAAAGCCGTCGCAAATAAGGTTTTTTATTTTTTTTAAAAAACAGAAAATACTACCCGGCTCGATGGCCAGAATCACAGAACAGATACAATAAACACAGTATATACACACAATCATAGTATACACAAACATCATCACAATCACAAACTAAAATTCCGATACATCTCACATCGTCATCAACAAAGCAAATAAAAGGGCTCACTCGCCCATCTGACCTCCGGAGCCACCTCCGAAGTCGAAGTCTTCGTCGTCGCGCCTCATTCCAGGCGGCGGTAGCGAAGGCGGCAGCGTTTGTGCAGCCGTCACGGATCCCTGCAATTAATGAAACTTAGAGTTAGAATATAGATGCATCAACATCTCTCTCCCTCCCTTCCTCTCCCTCTATCTTCATCTAGATCCCCCTATCTTCCTCTCTCTTTTCATTTCTCTCTTTGTCTCTCACTCTATATTTCTCTCTCACTTTATCTCTCTATTGCTATCTTTTTCCCTCTATCTTCCTCCCTCTATCTCCATCTACATCTCCCTCCCTCTATCTTCCCCTCTCTCTATCTCCATCTACATCTTACTCTCTCTCTTCATTCCCCTCTTACTCTATCTAACTATCTTTCACTCTTTCTTCTGTCTCTCTTTCTTCTATCTCTCTCTTTCTTCTATCTCAATCATTTTCTTCTATCTAACTATCTCTCTCTTTCATCTATCTCAATCTAATTACGCTAGAGAAGAAGGATTACATAGAAACTTACCTGACCCGCTGAAGAAGGATCGCCAGGAAGGACCGGTGGTAGTACCGGTAGCTAGATTCCCAGACCTTGCGCCCGAGCCATGGCCTGTCATTGCAAACATTAAATGCTATCTATTAGTAAGTCATTTACGTTGAATTAATGAGAACTTTAGTTTTTATTTTGTTACCTCCATTGCTTCCCGCATCTGCGCCAACGCTGCTGCCTGGCTTTGGATCGTGGCCTCCATCATGATCCTTTGGCGTTCCGACTCCTCCTGACGCCTGAAGAGGGACTGCATCTCAATGTCCCTCTGCGAGGCGCGACGACTAGTCGTGCCCACCGAAGAAGCCTGCGTGGAGCTGCCTCTCGCAAGTCTTCCCGCCCTCGAGTCGACGACTCCGTCGAATATGGCGAGCCTATAAAAAAAAGAGTCAGTAATATGAAATTGAAATATCTTGAATACTTTGAATTGAAAACGATAAAATGACTTGTAAACTCACCTTCCGTGTGCTTTTCCACCACCGGTTGCATACGCGGCTTGAGGATCGATCGGTTGACGTTCCCAATCAAAATCCTCGCCGTGTATCTTCCTGGCCTCCTCCCCGTACTTAGCCTGCAAAACAAGAAAACCGTGTAAGTTCAACAATCTATATAGTTATATTTAATATGAATGATTTCTGAACTTACCAACCGCTCAGCTGCAGCATGACTGCAACCCGTCGGCTGAGAAGGGTCCCTGTGACCTCTCTTCCAGACCTCAGCAGGGGTGGGCGGCACCCCCGTCTCGCGCTCCTGTCAATACGTGTTAGTACGAACAATATATTATTAATATATAAACATAAGTTACACACACTTACCATGCGTTTAGCTAAACGCAAGTGGTTATCTTGCCCGTGCCTGCTCTTCCCCTCGACCCCTCTGCAGTCTCGAGCCTTCTCAGACTTAGCTTTAAACTCATCGCTAGCCCAGTAGCGACAAAGGGCCAGAAATGCATTGGTCCGACCCTGCAACCAGCTCACGTGGCCCTGCACATAGTTGGAAGTCATTAAAAATACCATCGAGGAAATTATCAAAAAAAAAATACTTACTACACTCCACGTACCTGCGCGTACTCCTCCTCCGTCAGGTGCATCTCGCTCGCTTGCCGGAAGTGTAGCACGGGCTGCTGGTGCGCCTTCAAGTGCTCATTAACAAGTTGAACGCGGGTGTTCGACAAAGCTTGTCGAAGTGCCTTGGCAGCGTTGTAGTGAAACACTCGCCTCGCATCCTCAAACTGGCGATGGTTGTTCGGGTCCTCTAAAGTATATCTTGCCTACGATAAAGAATATATTGAAGAGATGTTCACTAAAAGAGTTTAAGAGTTGAAACTTAGAAACTTTTTTAACATACTTACCATAAAATCGGCCCATACGGCCTCCTGAAGGTTGACGTGCTCCTGGTGATGGACTCGTGCGTAGTCCTCCCACGAAAGAGCAGGCACCCCGTCGATGACCCCGGGATAGTGCAAACGCACTATGGACCCGAGGACACCGTTCACCGGTATGTGGTGTCTCTCACCGGTGAAAGACGTGTCGTCCCAAACCCTGCAAGATATTTATGCATTCATTACTTAAGTAATCAAAAGAAACTAAAACTGAACACTATAATTTTTATTACCTATCTCCGACTGGACGAATCACGATCCTCTGTGAAGGGACCGCGGGAGGACTAACAAAGTGAGTCCTCCTCGTCCTCCGCGTCTGCTGAGGCGCCATGTCAGGTGACCCAGACGGCTCCTCACCAGCTGAGTCAAAGGCCTCAGGAACAAACTCATCGCCAGCCGGGGGCTGGCTGGCCGAGGGCTGGCTGGCCGAGGGATGGCACGTCGAGGGCTGGCACGCCGAGGGCTGGCTCACCAAAGGCGCCGCAGCCTCTGAGTCAGCCGGTGAGGACTACAATATTCAAATGATTCATAAGTAAGTTTAATGTGAAATTGAATTTAAAGAATTTGTCAAAAACGAGTGACATTTACCTATGACAAAGCTCTAGAGCTGTTCTGAACGTGCCCCAGCAGCTGAGAGCGTCTGCTGCCAGTCGACGAGGCACCAACGAAAGCGTCCTCAGGTCTAGAGGGGTAGAACCCCCTCGTCAGCGGCACCTTCTTACCCTTCTTTGACGCCATCCTATTTTAATTAGATAATTAGTAAATATGCAAATAAAATATATAAAATTCATGTTACTATCTTCAAGAAAACATTACTTGTAGTCACTTTCAAAATTCATCAACATCATTATCATGTGTATGTGCCCTACTCCTTAAACCAGCCCAACGATCTTCCACTGTGGCCTGTTCTAATTTTCGTTTTCGCGTATCATCTGCCTCTACATCTTCAACGTCTTCAATATCTCCAACTAATTGATCGAGTCCTGCACCAAGCTCGACGATAAAAGTGTCTGGCAACTGTTCTTCTTGGTACACTTCTTCAACATCTTCGCTATCATGGTAACCATCATCCCCAGGAGTATATAGCCGCTCACGAGGATTCACCTTATATACCACCCACCAAGCACTGAGCTTCGTGCATGGATAAGGTAGATAATACACTTGTTCAACTTGATGCGCAAGAACAAATGTATCGTAACCTCGTAGTCGGTCCTTATGTTTCACTTCCACTATTCCAAATTGGTTTTCTCGAGTTCCATGAGTACGATCAAACCAGTCACAGTCAAAGAAGACAACTCGAAGGGTCTTATTTTCGGTAAAAGTAAATTCAAGGATTTTGTTAATGATCCCATAATAATCGGTTAAATTCCCTTGAGTGTCCATTGCTCTCGTCACAACACCGGAATTTGATGTTGTCGCGAGAGGACGATGAGCTTCAAAATGAGTTATACGGAATCGGAAGCCATTTACGTCATATCGACCATAGCTTCTAACATTCACCAATCCATAAGATAGCTGCCGCAAATCTTCATGGACATTGTGAGTCCGACACTGTCATAAATGATCGTGAGTTAAAATAATACTTCTTTAATAATAGTAATTTATAATATATAGAAGACGAGAGAATATTACATATTCTCGAAACCAAGATAGAAAACTCGGCCCCCCAAGATGGAAAAAAGTACTTGGACTTAATTGCCATAAATCTGGTCAAGAAAGCAAGTACGGTCACAACCGTGTGTTCATGCAACGGCTCTTGTGATTTATTCAGCTCCTCGAAGAACTTCTCTGCCTCATTTGTAAGAGGATCCTCCGCTTCAAAAGCTTCTAGCATCTCATCCATCCTATCAACCTCTATTATATCATCATCTTCATCCACTTCGGCTATGACTCGAGAATTAGTCTCGCCGTGAATGGTCCACACTTCATAATGTGGAGTGAAACCGTTTAGACATAAGTGAAACGAAAGCTCCAATCTTCTCAAAAAATTGGTGTTTCGGCATTTTGTACATGGGCACCGCACCATATCTTCCGTTGACAACGAAAATGCTCGATCCAAAAATTGATCTAACTTGATAAACCACTCATCGGAGTGACCACCAGTTCTGCTCTTCCAGCCAGTATACATCCAACTGCGGTCTTCACCCATGTTTGACTCTGCAGTTTAACGCGAAAGAAATTGTCGTTAATGTATTGTTGTGTTATATCACGGCCCTACAACCTAGGCAGATAGATCCTAAACCCACCCAAGAGTGACCAAGCGGAGCGTGCTCATGACGAGACGCGTGATCCGGATTCGAACGAAATTTCGGCAGCATAACCCCGCTGTTCTCCACTGCACGACCAAAAATGGTGCAGCAGAGAACAACAGGGTTACGCCACCGAAATCTCGTCCAAATACGGACCCGCGTCTCGTCACAAGCCATGCCCCCTCGGTCACTCCGAGGCTGTCCAAAAAGGGACAATTCCAAACCTGCACGTCTCACATGCCAATGGCATGTGAGACGTGCCGATCCGAAACAGGTAATACATTGCTATAGGTTACGTTGCTCATTTTCATTTTCATGTCATTTAAGAGAGAGAAAAGAACTAGAGAAAGAGTGAGAGGAAAGTTGGTCTTAGATGACAATTCCACATCCATTTCCACCGTCCACGCAATCGCGGGTCATTGACATCCTTACCAACCCGTTCGCTTCCATGTCACCTTGACTACTATGGTCTACACGACACGATCACACTTATTGCGTGTCGTGCCCTTCCGGGTTGGTCCGAGCCGGACCAAAACCCTTTTATTTACATATATTAAGTAGTCACTCAAAAACATTAAATATCAATAAACAATAAGCACCAATAAAAAAATAAATATCAAACAATAGACAATATGTTATATGAGCATGTGTATGATCATTGGCAATGAAATAGCAATGAAGCAAGATCATCTAAACATAACTAGCAATGTATGATCATATATTAGCACGTATATGAGCATGCATAATTTAAAACATTGCATCATCTAAACATAACTAGTAATAAAGTAGAATCATCTAAACATTACCACATTGCATCATATACACATTGCATCATCTAAACATTGCATCATCTAATCATTCCATCATTCAAACGTCCATCATGCATTACCAAACAAAACTTGAAAATTTAACTATTGCATCAAACATCCATCATCTAAACATTGCATCATCGTCACATTCCATCATTCAAACGCATTCCCATACCTAGTCGGCGGAGGCGTTGAGGGACGGCGGCGCTGGAGGAGACGACGTTGGAGGAGGTCGGCGGCCGGCGGTGTCGGAGGGACGGCGGCGCTGTTGTCTGAGGCTAGGGCACGGAGCCGGTGGCACGGCGGGCCGGCGGCCGGAGGGGCGGCGCTGCAGGGGCGGGGCAGGCGGCGGCGGGACGGTGAAGGCGGGTCGGCGGCCGGAGGGGCGGCGCTGCAGGGGCGGGGCAGGCGGCGACGGGGCGGTGAAGGCGGGCCGGCGGCCGGAGGGGCGGTGCTGCAGGGGCGGGCCAGGCGGCGGCGGGGCGGTGAAGGCGGGTCGGCGGCGTGAGGCAGCTCGGGGTCGGAGCAGCGTGCGGGGGGGCGGGGAGGCGGCAGGCCGGCGTCCGGAGCGGCGGGGCGGCTACGGCGAAGCCGGCTCGGGGTCGGAGCAGCGTGCGGGGCAGCGGGCCGGCTACGGCGGGCCGGCGACGGGGGCGGCTCGGGGTCGGGGCAGCGCGCGGGGTGAGGGCGCGGCTCGGGGTCGGGGCGGCGACGCAGGGGCGGGTCTGCGGCAGGCCGGCGGCGGGAGCGGGGGCGGCGGCGGGGCGGCGACGGCGGGCCGGCGGCGGGGTCGCGGCAGTGCGGCGGGGGCGAGGCAGGCGGTGTGTAGGTGAATGAACCGTCGGGGTCAGGGGCAGCAGATAGAAGCCCTTATTTGCGACAGCTTCATTAATTGCGACGGCCTCAGTCCACGGCCGTCGCAATTAGGTTTATTTGCGACGGCGTTTTTTGGAGCCGTCGCAAATAACCTCTTATTTGCAACGGTCTCCTTATTTGCAACGGCGCTAGGGTTGGCCGTCGCAAATAAGTGGTTATTTGCGACGGCCCTAGGGTTGGCCGTCGCAATTAATAGGTTATTTGCGACGGCTTCTTTATTTGCGACGGCAGACGACAAGCCGTCGCAAATTACGCTATTTGCGACGGCTGGCCGTCGCAAATAAATGCAGCCGTCGCAAATGATCGCTTTTCCTGTAGTGACTGGCCTGGAGATATTAATGAAGAATTATTTTGCTGAAGGAGATTCAGCTACATCTTGCACTAGCGGAGGTGAAAGAAACACCTGGGTTCTATGGCTTGTGGTACAGGTGATTGTATCACGAGGATTACAAGACGCCAAACCTGGAACTTGCTGGAGGCTTGGATGGGAGCACGTTCCGCATGAAGCCAATTAAGAAGTGGGAGCCCATGCTTTGGGCTGCATACAGATGTCACCTCCATGCATGGCAATACCGACTGCGCATCTCCGGACAAAATAGCAGTTTCCAAGTTCTTCAGAGGAACAACCCTATCATGAGCAGAATAAGTTTCCTCTGCAACAGGAAACATAGATGAAACCATGCTGCCACTGTTTGATTCAGGATTTTCTGATTGCATCAAGATAGCATGGGGGGCCGATGGCATCTCAAAACATGTCAACTCCGGGAGCTGACTGATGGTACTGCGTCCATAGTTGTGGAAGCACCAATCAGCAAATGGGGAAACACTTCATTGATAACCAACTCAGAGCAAGGATTGTCTTGATTGCCCTATGAAATTGGCTGCAGGTGATGATCTAGACCCGAGTGAACTAGAGGATTTTGCTCCCTGTCACTTCCCTGACAAGCCACTATCGTTACTTCCTCCCACATTAGGTCCGCTTGAACCGGTACCAGACTCCAGTCTGTCAAATCTCAAGAGTATCTCAAACACTGGGTCAGCTAAAAGAATGCCATGATCAGCACTAGCATTTACAACTCCTGACCCACCTGCATTATCTGAAGATAGAGATGCCTTCTGATACCGTACTACACAAACTGGAGCAGTGGAATGTGGCTTTCGACGAGAGCTACGTCCACTGTGATAATCTAGTGCTGGTAAGCCACAATCAATAGCCGTTTTGAGTGAAGACTCAGTCGGAGTAGTGATACGCCTCCAGACCAGTTTACGGGGGGCGAGCACTAATGCCACCCTATTAGAGGCAATGGCCAGAGCAGAGATGCGTCTCACATGGACAAGCGCGAATTAGCTAATGGCTCCTGTTAACCAACGGAAGGAGCTCTTCCCCCTTGTCTGCCAGAAGCACCCACCCCCACCAGTGTAGAGATGCGATCCCAAACCGACAGGCGAGAAGGAGGAGCCCACGAGCGACCTCGGGGAGCGGGGGTTCCCTCCCTCTATTGAGGGTTACCAAAATCCCAACGTGTGCCTATAGTCGGGGCATCCTCCTTTTGCCTGCCGTGAGAAGCCATCACCTACACAATTAGGCAATCCTCCCAAATTAACCGATGTTGAGGAGGTGCCATCATTCGGCCATGCGATGCAGAGGCACCTCGTCGCTGTTGAGGGAAAAAGTATGATTTATGCCCAATGTCCCTACACTTGTAACACCATGTCACAGGCGGCACTGGCTGGCACGATGATCTTCCGCAAAATAGTTGAACAGTGTCCTAGTAGAACCACCGGGACCGGTCGCTGAGGACGGCGGGCCGAACGGGAATCGACCTTAATCCACCCATTGTTTTTCGGACCCAGCTGCACTGGGCTGGAGACTGCAACGACTGATATTAGAAGGGGCTTGTCAGATTCCAGCACCGATAGATGCTGAGGAATAGCTAAGGAGGCCGTACCCACAACAACATCCCAGAAGGAGCGTAAGCCGGAAGAGCCCAGTTGTGAACCATGGCATGAACCAGAGGATGGACTCTTGTAACTCCATCAAAGCTCATTGGAATGACCACCAGTTGGCTTCAAAGGTGAAGACGATCTAGCTGTTTGAGGCGCTAAGACAGGATCTACAAGATCCAGTGCACACTCTCTAGCCAATGCCATGGCCAACCACGAAGCAAATCACAGGAAAACAGACACCATGGGCAGTCGCCAGCAACAAGAAATGAAACAAAAAAAGGGCGGGCAGCGAAAAACAGCAGCGAAGGGGTGAAGTAACGATGGGCGTCGGGCTCGGAGTGGGCACGGAGGGAGACGAAGGCCGTCGACTTGGCCGATCGCAAGCGGCAGGCGCGGCTGTAACCCTGCTGGACGCCGGATCGCCTTCAAGGAGTCGAACAGTCGAGCAACTCCTTGGAGCTAGTTCTGAAATAGTGCGGCCAAGCAACCATTTATCTTTCCAGAAAAGTGTGTTAAGTCCATTGCCAACCTTCAATTATTTGCCACGTTGAACAAAGCAAGGGCATTCTGATTTGTGTTGGTACTAAGACCCCTCCAAGACCTATTTGAATTTAGCTTCATGAATCAAAGCCAATGAATTTGTAACGCCCAACCCATGATCTCGAGATTGGGAATGTCATGACCACCAAATTAAATTAGCATACATATCTTATCCCAAGCTACCAAACAACAACCCCCATTCACTTATTTTTGTCCTTTCCAAAGAAATGCACTCTATAACTTATAGATTGCTCTAATGAACCACTTGGGACATTTAGGGCAATTAGGACGTTTACGGTATGACCGAAACTACAAATCTGACTCTGTAGGATCGAAGAACACGTGAAAAGCTACCAGAGGGGGTGAATGGTAGATTTAAAAATCTTACACAGCAGAAACAATTAAATCCCAACCCCTTCGGTAGAAAAACAATATGTTAGAGAAATCGTGTGTGAACTAATATAAACGTGTTTCACTGTGACAAAAGTTATATATATCACAGAGAATCAAGTCACAAACAAAACACAAGAAGAACCACTCAAATCCGTCGAGAGAAACTCAAGTTATGATCGAAAGATCGAACAAAGGTCAATCTGTCCTACTCGAGAAAAACAGTTATGGAACGCTGCAAAGAAACTCGTGTAGATCAGAAACCACAAATCTAATGACCGTGAAATTTTGGTAGATGATAGATAATCAAGTTTTGAAGACAACCCGAAAAGAATCACATCAATTGGATCTATAAAACTCGAGTTATGATAAAATCACTGACGAAAGGTAGTGCTGACCAGAAACTCGACGAGTAAAACTTGTCTGAAACAAGTCGGACGAACAAGGCACAAAAGTTCCTTCAAACTACAAATTTTATTCAATAGAACACAAGAGGAACAGCCCCAAAGTCGTGCACTACGATATTTGGCCTCCCCTGCTTATATAACCAGCTCGAAAGCCAACTCAACTCAAACCAAGACCCTAATCCTACTCCGTTCACGAATCGAAACTTTCGATAACTGCTTAGGACTCTTCTATATGCAGATAGAAGCAATCTTAAGACTTCCAAACACCTTAGGAACGTATACCACATTCCAAAAATAACTCAAATTCGTGACCCACATGAAATCCTATCATAACCAACTCGATACTTTCCATATCGAGTCATAACCGACTCCACTGCAGCCAAAGTCATCAACCGATACGATCCCATCCTTCCAACCAGATCTTCCCATCTATAAACCATCTTCGAAACCATGTTGCCACATCATGCACCACATGCATACGTGCAAACACCTTCCTTCGACGTCCAGTAACCGCACTGCCCTTGATTCAATCATCCCGCGCAACCTCCTGACCCACTCAACCACAATTCCTCCTGAATTTGGTTGTTGGAACCTCATCTCCTCCCTGAGACTAGTCCAAAGGATCCTGTCACCAGCCATGACTTGAACTCAAGCAACACCTGCACATGAACAAACAACCAATTTGTACGAGCCCAAGTCCGCGACTTGACTCAAGTTAGTTCCGAAACTACAACACCTTACGTGAGCACCTCACATAAGCATGTTGCAAAGCACAGCAAAAAGATATAAGCCTTAACCACCAAAACACACCAAAAACTTAGTAAGAGAATACTAAGCAACCTTTCCATGAGTGTAAAGCAAGTTCGAAACATTTCACATGAAAATTTGGAACATTACGATCAAGCTCCGAACCTTGCCAAAGCTAACCGGAGCTTGAGCTGGAGCTTACGAAAACTAGTACAACCTAGCATTGGAGCTTACCAAAGCTAGTACAACCTAGCGCCGAAGCTTACCAAAGCTAGTCGGACCTAGCGCCGGAGCTATCCAAAACTAGTCATCCCAAAAGTTGGAGCTAGAAAAACATGTCGGAGCTAACTAACATAGGTCGGACCTAGCAAAACATATCGGAGCTTAACAAAGACATGCCAGAGCTATCAAAGACATGCCGGAGCTAAAGACAAAGCTCACCGGAGCTATCCAAAAACATGTCGGACCTAGACAAAGAAAATCGGACCTATTGTCGGACCTTGCAGAAGCTCGGAGCTTGGGTCGGACCTTGCTAAAAAGATGTTATGGCAGCATTCAAAAAATTTATTGTCAAAGCCAATGTATTCAGCACACATATGTCTCACAATCGCCCCCTTGATGAATGCATTGGCAACACCACTTAAGATCCGAACATTGGATTATTCACATTAAAAGTTTTGAGAACAATTTCCCCCCTTTGTAAACAGAAATAAAATGAGGAAAAAAAATTCTCCCCCTGAGAAGAATCGTGCCAAAAACAATTGCGAATATGTGCAATGTGTAATCAATGTCTCCCCCTTGCATATTTGTTTTTAAAAAATTCACATATTATCTCTCCCCCTTTGACAATGTATTCAGCAAGGTTTATAAGACAAATTTTAATTGTTATGAGCATATTATAACATATACATATAAAACAAAGCTCATCCAAGGCATACTATCAAGTAAATTACACTATCACGTCAATGAAATACATAAAGTAGTGTAAGCCATGCTAGAGATCAAATGTAATGTCCAATTTAGCAAGTCATGATCTCACAAACTTAACTGTTTCAAAACCTGAAAGCTGACACTTGTTGTTGCATTTTTTTATTTTCCAAAGCACAAATTTAGATCATATGATATTTGCAAGAGATTATATGCGCATCTGCCTTATTCTAACCAACCAAGCCAAGCCTATGTCATTTGACAATTAGAAGCTTAAGGACATGGTTTTAGTCATACACAACTTCTTCCAAGTTCATATCTAAGTGCAATGATAAGCCATCACAAAAGAAGAAGTGCGACACATGCATATTCTCTTGATCTTTTCTCAATTTATATTTGTTCATGAAAACTCAACATGTGAGTTGATTACTTGATTAATTCTTTATGATTAAAAGCACTTGTGAGCATGCAACAAGTTCAAAACAGCAAGAAAGTTCGACCATGACCAGATTTAGTGTAAGTAATTATTCCAATTACTAGACATGGCAAAAACTACAAAATGTATAACACGAGTAATATAGTAAGAACTTTCATCATGTAAAAGGAATCACAAAGTCATATATGTATGAAATACTATGCTCATAATATTTTAATATCGGATTCACAGATAGACTCCTAGGGTTTGAAAACTCCCCCTTAATTTAAGCCATGAGGATGCATAACAACTATTTCACTACAAATGTAACAAAAACGAGTGAAATCCAAAGGTTTTGTAAAAATGTTGGTCAATTGTTGTTCGGTATCTACATGGTGAAGCACAATGTTCCCTTTTTCAACATTATCACGGAGAAAGTGATACCTAATATCAATGTCTTAGTTCTAGAATGTTGCACAGGGTTTTTAGCAATGCAAATGACACTAGCAGCACCTACATATTCAGATTTGGCTGTGGATTGTGCAACTGAATTTTGTTTTCTAGGGGACCAAGCAACAAGTGAATTACCAAGAAAATGACAAGCATCGGAAGTACTTTTCCTATCAATCCTACAACCTCCAAAATCAGCATCGGAAAAAGCTTTCAAAGTAACAGTTGAGGAGGAAGGAATAAAAATGTCAAATTCTTGAGTTCCATGTAAGTACCTGAGAATCCTTTTGACGGCTTGACGATGTGAAGTACGTTGGGAGGCTTGAAACCATGCACAAAGACGTACGCTGAATTGTATGTCCGGTCTTGATGTCGTGAGGTACAAAAGTGATCCAATCTTGCTTCTATATTCTTTTTGATCCACGGGTTCACTATCTTCATCAAGTTCAAGTGTTGTTGCTGTTCCCATTGGTGTCCGAAGAGGCTTGCTTTTGTCCATGTTGAAGCGCATTAGGAGGTCTTATGTATACTTTGTTTGATGCACAAAGGTACCCTCCTTGGTTTGCTTGATTTGCAGCCCCAAAAAGTACGTGAGTTCTCCCATCATACTCATCTCAAATTCTGAACTCATCATAGCTGAAAACTTGTACACAAGATCATGAGAAGCACAACCAAAGATAATATCATCCACATACACTTAAACGAATAATGAGTCATTGCCATGCTTAAGCACAAAAAGAGTTGTATCAACCTTTCCCATGGTAAACCCCTTTTCAAGTAAGAATGTTTTAACCTATCATACCATACTCTAGGGGCTTGTTTGAGACCGTACAAGGCTTTGGAGAGTTTGTAAACATGTTTAGGAAAATCTGAATTTTCAAAACCCGGTGGTTGTTTGACATAAACCTCCTCATCTATGTAGCCATTAAGAAAAGCACTTTTAACATCCATTTGATATAGCTTAAAACCTTTAGATGCAGCAAAAGCTAACAAAATTCTTATGGCTTCTAATCTACCAACAGGAGCAAAAGTTTTACCAAAATCTAGACTTTCAACTTGAGTGAAACCTTGAGCAACCAACCTAGCCTTATTACTAATCACAACCCCATCCTCACTTTGTTTATTTTTAAACACCCATTTAGTTCCAATTAAAGTGTAACCTTGAGGAGGAGGTACAAGTTCCCAAACATTATTTCTTTCAAAATTTTCTAACTCTTCTTGCATGGCAATAATCCAAGATTCATTAGTGAGTGAGTGTGATATATCTTTGGGTTCAAAAGAAGCAACAAAAGCAGAATGAGCATGAGAGTTTGGATCGCAAAACCTGGACCGTGTAACTCATTCGTGCAAGCTTCCAATAATCTATTGTGGAGGATGAATTTTGAGAACCCGGAGGGGAGTGGACACTTCACAAGCTTGTTCTTCTTCATGTTAGTCACAAATCGATGAGCTTGTGACTTGAGGAGGATCTGGACCAGCAATGGTGGTCGTCGGTGCTGGCTGTGAATCAAAATCAGGAGCTCAAACAATGTCTTAGCTACTGAATTTTCGGGCAGCAGCTCCACCTCTGCCTCATCTTCAACGAAAATGATCTTCCCCTACGGATATGGATTTGGACCTGCAATATTTGAGCTAGTACCTGGGCTAGCTTCATCAAAAGACACTTCACAAGTCTCCACAATTTTGTTAGTGTCAAGTAAAAGCACACGGTAGCCTCTAGTATGAGATGGATAACCAAGAAACATGCCATGAATGGATCTAGGTTCAAATTTATCAAGATTACCATGTTTCTTAACAAAGCATTTACAACCAAAGACCCAAAAGTGTGTAACACTAGGGCTATGTCCAAACCGGAGATATGGGGTTTTACCTAGCTTAGCGCGCAAGAAAACACGATTTGAGACATAACAAGCGGTTGCAATCGCACCAGCCCAAAATTTCCTAAAAGTTTGATATTCATCAAGCATAGTCCTAGCCATCTCATCTAAGGTTCTGTTCTTTCTTTCTACAACACCATTTTGTTGAGGTACATATGGTGAAGAAAATTGATGATCTATTCCATTTTCAGCACAAAAGTGATCAAAAGATTGATTTTTAAATTCAGTTCCGTTATCACTTCTGAATACTTTTAAAGATCTTGGGTGATCAATTGATAATCTAAGAAATAAAGTTCTAAAGTGACTAAAAGCTTCATTCTTAGATGCTATAAAGTAAACCCAAGAGTATCTAGAATAATCATCAACAATCACAAGAACATACCATTTACCTCCGAAGGATTGAACACGTGAAGATCCTACGGTGTCAAGGTGCAAAAGTAGACCCGGTTCAGTTGTCATGATCATTGTGAGAGGAGTATGTGAACATGCAACCATCTTAGCATGTCTACAAGAAGTGCACACAATTTCTTGTCCCCTTTAATCTTAGGCAGCCCACGTATGCGATCAAGAGCACTAACACGCGTGAGATGATCAAAGCCTACGTGACCAAGTCTATGATGCCAAAAATATAAATCTTTGGAATCATTAGCAACTAGACACCTATGCTTTGAGGAAGACATATCAAAATCAGCTTTAAAACCTCTTCCAAATCGTGACATGTTAAAAATAAGCTCATTGTTTGAATTTACAACTTTGCAACGATTTTTAGTGAAAATAATTTCCAGATTTTTATCTAGCAATTGTGAAACAGAAAGCAAGTTGTATTTCAAATTTTTGACAAGTGCCACATCCTTCAAAGTGTAGTGATCATTTACTCTAACCGAACCCTTAGCAATTATAGGAGTTGAAGAATTATCGGCAAAAGTAACATTCTCTACTCGTGACACAAAAGAGAGGGGGGGGAACCATTCTTTGTTACCGGTCATGTGGCGTGAGCAACCTGAATCCACAATCCAAATGTTCTCCTTCCTCAAGCATGTAACCTACATAGAAGCACAATACGTCGATGACTCAATATTGGGGTTAGTCAAAAGGCATTTAGGTATCCAGTACTGAGTCACACGACGTGCAGCAGGAAAAACACGCGAAAGCTGAGATAAAATAGCAGGTTTATGAGTCAAAGTTTGAGGTTTTTTATTCTTAACTGCTTACCTATAAGGTGTTACTTGTGTAGCACAAAAATCAGTAGCTCCGGAGGCAAAAACAGAAGGTTCGCTTTGAATGTTTTTGACTCATAACAGCAGGTTGCATGTCCCTGGAATTCAGTTTAATATGTGCAGCAAATTTTGCATGAAAGTTATGAGATCTAGCAATCATTCTTTCCCTTTTCTGTTGTTTAGCTAGTCTATAACAAAAATCTATGACATGACCATCGCTACCATAGTAGGTACAATGAAATTTAACTTTGTGTTGATGTCTAGATGAGCAAGCAATATTTTTATTTGAAACCGAATGAGACAACACTCTTGCAGATTTGAAAACCACTTCTTTTTGTTTAGGAACTGTTTGCATCAAACCACTTCCTAATGACTTTACAATTTTAGGTGGATTTGCCTTAGCATGAGCATGAGAATCAAAACCTA
Source organism: Tuctoria greenei (assembly GCA_036927565.1). Taxonomy (NCBI): domain Eukaryota; kingdom Viridiplantae; phylum Streptophyta; class Magnoliopsida; order Poales; family Poaceae; genus Tuctoria; species Tuctoria greenei. Next base: position 102,971,907 of record JAYESD010000007.1, on the reverse strand, counting down.
AACAAGTTTTATCATTGGAAGACTTGGAAGAATTCAGCAGCAAGTTTAGGTTCTTATTCCCATTACAAAACCGATTTAATATCCTATGCATGTTATCAAGTTTATTGGACAGTTAAAGGCAATTTTCACATCAAGTTTTTCCTTTTAATTTGCAATTGGAACAATATTTAACTTCATGAGAATGTAAAGCATTATTCAATATTGAAATTTCATTCATAGCATCATTTAGTTTCTTTTCAAGATCATCACAACTAGAACAATGCAAATCAATTGTGGACGAAGAAGCATCTTTTAAGTTTCCAATGTCAAGTGTAGCAAGCTTTTTGTTCTTTTTAATTTCAAGTTCAAGTCTATCTAGAGTAGAGGAATGCGCAGTTCTTAATGTGGACAATTGTTCATAGATTAAATCACACGAGGGACAAGAATCATCACTAGGAATCAAGGTTTTCAAATGGTTGATTTCAGATTCTAGTAATTCAATTTTAGCAGCATTATCCCTAAGCTTTTTGTCCTTTTTCTTAACAATAATAGTTGCACGAGAAATTGCATCACACATTTCATTACAGGTAGAACATACCTCATCGTCGTCAATGTAGTGTTCTGCATCCTCCTGACTTGATCTTGATCTTGTTTTGCCTGCCATGAAGCTTAAGTTGGCCAAATCATCTTCATCTTCGTCACTTCCAATGTCCACGTCACTTGAGCCAAGTTCCTGGAGTGCGGAAATAAAACTGTTCACCAGTTGGCGACCTGTAAAGCCCTTCTTCTTCTTATCATTTGTTGAGGAGTGCTTCGTCCTTGATTGTTTTTCTTCTCAGGAAGTAGAACCTGAAGGGTTAGGGCATTCTGTACGAAAGTGTCCTGTCTTACCACATTCGAAGCATCGTTGAGGTCCGAAGCTTCCTCTCCTTCTAGTTCTCACATTTTGCAATGCTTTTGAGAACCTAGCAGAGAGAAGTGCTAGCTCCTCCTATGGAAATTCCTCGATCTACTCCAGGGTTAGTGAGGACAACAAAGCAAGAGTATTGCAAGATGATGATTGGTCGGAGCTAGGCATATCACGTTGTGAGACAAATGCAATAGACTTATTTGGGTTCTTACGCGATAAGATGTCAATTTCATGATTTTTGAGTTTAGAGTAAAGCACATCTAAAGTAAGTGTACTCATGACAGAAGATTCACGAATAGATGTAACTTTTATCTCCCAGACTGACATGTCTAATGCACTAAGAAGTTGCCTAGCATTTTCAGCATCAGAAAGATTAACGTTGACACTACACAAGTTACTGAGAATTTTGTTAAAGCGGGCAAAGAGATCATCGATGGACTCACCGGGTTGCATCTCGAAGCGCATGTATTATTTCTTGAACATGTCTTGTCTTACCTCCTTGATCGTGTTGGATCCTTCGTGATAGTCACAAAGTACTCTCCATACATCGTATGCCGATCGGAGATGTGCAACGCGGTCGAAGTCGCTCTGAATGAGTCCTTGGATGATCAAGTTTTGGGCTTTGTTGTTGTTGTCGACGTCCCGTAGGTTTGTAGCCGTAACTTGATCGTTAGGTGGTACTTCGTAAGGCTTGTACACATTCTCCCATATTGCAAAGCCTTGCACATGGATGAAAGCCTCCATGTGTGCCTTCCAAACCTAAAAATCAATACCAGCAAACACACAAGGTTTGACAGAGTATTTCTCCATGATTATTAGTCAAAAACACATGGAAATCATAATTATTAGAGAACCGTGGCTCTGATACCAATTGTAGGATCAAAGAACACGTGAAAAGCTACCTGAGGGGGGGGGGTGAATGGTGGATTTAAAAATCTTACGCAACGGAAATAATTAAATCCCAACCCCTTCGGCAGAAAAATGATTTGTTAGAGAAATCGTGTGTGAAACTAATCTAAACGTGTTTCACCGTGAAAAAAGTGATATATATCAAAGAGAATCAAGTCACGAAAAAAACACAAGAAGAATCACTCAAATCCGTCGAGAGAAACTCATATTATGATCGAAAGATCGAACAAAGGTCAATCTGTCCTACCCGAGAAAAACAGTTCTAGAACGCTGCAAAGAAACTCGTGTAGATCAGAAACCACAAATCCAATGACCGTGAAATTTTGACAGATGATAGATAATTAAGTTGTGAAGATAACCCTAAAAGAATCACGTCAATTGGATCTGTAAAACTTGAGTTATGATAATACCACTGACGAAAGGTAGTGCTGTCCAGAAAGTCGACGAGTAAAACTTGTCTGGAACAAGTCGGACGAACAAGGAACAAAATTTCCTTCAAACTACAAATTTTATTCAATAGAACACAAGAGGAACAGCCCCAAAGTCGTGCACCACGAGCTTTGGCCTCCCTTGCTTATATAACCAGCTCGGAAGCCAACTCAACACAAACCAGGACCCTAATCCTACTCCGTTCACGAATCGAAACTTTCTATAACTGCTTAGGACTCTTCTATACGCAGATAGAAGTAATCTTAAGACTTCCAAACACCTTAGAGCATATCCCACATTCTTAAAACAACTCAAATTCGTGACCCACACGAAATCCTATCATAACCAACTCGATACTTTCCATACCGAGTCATAACCGACTCCGGCGCAGCCAAAGTCATCAACCGATACGATCTGATCCTTCCAACCAGATCTTCCCATCCATAAACCATCTTCAGAACCATGTTGCCACTTCATGCACCGCATGCATACGTGCAAACACCTTCCTTCGATGTCCAGTAACCTTCATATGAACTGCCCTTGATTCAATCATCTTGCGCGACCTCCTGACCCACTCAACCACAATTCCTCCTGAATTTGGTTGTTGGAACCTCATCTCCTCCCTGAGACTAGTCCAAAGGATCCTGTCACCAGCCATGACTTGAACTCAAGCAACACCTGCACATGAACAAACAACCAATCTGTACAAGCCCAAGTCAACCACAATTCCTCCTGAATTTGGTTGTTGGAACCTCATCTCCTCCCTAAGACTAGTTCAAAGGATCCTATCACTAGCCATGACTTGAACTCAAGCAACACCTGCACATGAACAAACAACCAATCTGTACGAGCCCAAGTCCGCGACTTGACTCAAGTTAGTTCCGAAACTACAACACCTTACGTGAGCACCTCACATAAGCATGTTGCAAAGCACAGCAAAATGATATAAGCCTTAACCACCAAAACACACCAAAAACTTAGTAAAAGAATACTAAGCAACCTTTCTATAAGTATAAAGCAAGTTCGAAACATTTTACATGAAAATTTGGAATATTACGATCAAGCTCCGAACCTTGCCAAAGCTAACCGGAGCTTACCAAAACTAGTACAACCTAGCGCTGGAGCTTACCAAAGCTAGTACAACCTAGCGCCAGAGCTTACCAAAGCTAGTCGGACCTAGTGCCGGAGCTAACCAAAACTAGTCATCCAAAAAGTCGGAGCTAGAAAAACATGTCGGAGCTATCCAACATAAATCGGACCTAGCAAAACATATCAGAGCTTAACAAAGACATGCCGGAGCTATCAAAGACATGCCGGAGCTAAAGACAAAGCTCACCAGAGCTACCCAAAAACATGTCGGACCTAGACAAAGAAAGTCGGACCTATTGTCAGCCTTGCAGAAGCTCGGAGCTAGGGTCGGACCATTGCTAAAAAGATGTTATAGCAGCATTCAAAACTTTTATTGTCAAAGCCAATGTATTCAGCACACATAGGTCTCACAGACCCATGTAGCCCTTCCTACCAAATTCATTAACAAAGCTTGCCACCCTGACAATTTGTTTCTGATTTTCTCTATCCATGGCAGCAGATCAGTCTTTCGTAACTTCTTATTGCATATCGGAAGCCCCAAATAGGTACATGGAAAATTCGCCTGAGTACATGGCGGAGTTGCCACCACCACTTCTCTCGTTGTTGGCTGATATCTAATTGGAATTACAAAGCTCTTCAGAAATTTAGTTTCAAGTCCCATTGCCTCCCCAAACTTGCGCAGAATTTGAGGATTATTTCCTCCTCCACAAGACGGATGAAAAGAACCATATTGTCGGCATATAAAGAAATCTGCTGGTCCATGTTTGGCCTACAGAGAGGTTGTAGAAGACCAACATCACAAGCTTTCTATAAAAGGCTATTCAACACATCCATAACTAGAATAAAGAGCATTGGGGAGAGTGGGTATCCTTGTCGGAGACCTCTATGGTGTCTAATTTGTTCTCCGAGCTTCCCATTGACAATTACTCATGTGGAGGCTATTGCTAATATATTTGAGAGAAGGTTACACCATATGTGATCAAATCCCAATTTTTGAAACACTTCCAAGAGAAATGCTCAAGAGATCGAATCAAAAGCTTTAGCAATATCAATCTTGAGAAAGAGTCTCAACACCTTCTGTCTATGCAGCAGTTTAATTGTTTGTTGCACCAACATAAAGTTGTCGTGAATAGATCTTACTGTATGAAGGCACTTTGGTTAACATCCACAAGAATTTTTCGGGGAGGGGTAAGTCGATTAGCTAAGAATTTGGTGACAAGTTTGGCAAAGGTATGCACAAGACTTATCGGATGAAAGTCCATAGCTAAGAGAGCCTCATCTTCTTTGGAGTAAGTGTAAGATATGCTGAGTTGAGTAACCAAAGTTTCCTTGCATCCCCTTGCTACAAATAGATAATCGCTGCCATAAAATCAGCCTTGATCAAATGCCAACAAGATTTATAAAATCGACCAGTATACCATCTGGTCCTGAGCCTCTATCTGCTGGTAATGAGTTAATAGTATCCCAAACCTCATTGTCTATGATAGGACTGATCAGAGTAAAGAGATCCCCTCCACCATATGAAACAAATTAGGATTGAGAGAAGAATGTCGAGATATTGTTGTCCCAAGCAGCCCATCAAAATAATTGTATATAACCTTAATCTTGTGGAATATACAGATTATTAATCTTAATCTAGCCACTGATCTAATTGGATCATGAATCATAATGTAACTAAAACTAGTATGAACAGAGTTATAATGTTCTATGCTTATTCATAAACAAGATTAACATATACCTAATACCCTAATTATGATGAAGAAAACATGAACAGAGAAAGATAGAAAGATGGTCACGCACCTTGGTGAGTGTGATATAATTACCTTGGCTGGAGGAGGAGGACGTCGTGAAGATTCTCGAGGAAGACGACGGTGGCAGCATAGTGGTACATAGGCCATCCCATTGCTGCAGCAGCGGAGGGGATCAGACCCTGTCTTCGAGGTTCTAAAAATTGTCATCCTTGGTGGAGGGACTCCCTTTTATTATATATGGTGGTGCTGCACCATAGGGAGCCCACAACCAAGAGTTATGTGGTCATCCCCGATCAGGACAATGGGGGTAGACTCGGCCCACTCGGTCGAGCCCAATTGGAGATCAACTGCAAGATTCTCCTCCTTGATCTCCAAGGATCTAGACTTACTAAAACTTAAACATAAAAACTTACTTACTTGATGTTGAACTTAGGATTAGCTTCCTTATGTTTGACATATAGGGCACGTCGCATCAAGAATAGCCAGTTACGTGCTATCTGACTCAAATGACCATGATACATCTCACATTTAGAAGTAGCCTTACCCTTAATAGCCCCTAAGTATCCAGTTGATCATAGGCTCCTCCTTAAATTCATTTTGACATTGTGTTCACTGAACACTTGGGTAGAAGACCTTTTGAAGTCGGTACTGCAAGCTTTCGCTTGTCACTTATTTGCTTTCACATAGTACGATCCTGGATTTTATCATTTGCAACTTAACATAAATATGTTTGGCGATACACTTGAATTTTTGCAATTGATATAAAAAACTTAAGCGGTTGATGCTGTCGACCACTCTTAAACTGGGTAAAATAAATTTAGTGTCTGCTCAATGGAGTCATGCTTAAAGAACATTTGGTATACATCATTCATGATGTACTTGCCGCTCAGTTGGAGCTTTTCCACAGTAAAACTCCAAAATACAAGTGTTAGCAATTGATTGTGGATTTTGCTACACATCTCGTAAAACTGAATCTTACTAAAACTTCATTTAAATACATTAATTCTTACTCATCTTATCATAAGGTCTAATTCACTTGTAGAACTTCAAACCTTTTTCTTATTTCTGAACCAGTGATCTATATCTGGATTGAATTTACTTATGCCAGAATATCCCGGTTACTTAAACTTTGTCAAGGTGTATCATTAATTGAGCAAACTTAAAAAACATCCGACAGCAGATGTACATGGAACCGAATTTATTCGATCGATCTCTGATTGGTTCCTATACTTATCACCCTTAACCATAAGAGCAGACATGAACTTAATCTATACATACCACACATTCTTATGACTATAGTAGATATGCATTATCTGATAGTCTAAATACCCTCTTATTTTATCTTGGTGAAACTTACATACTAACAAATAAGAAACATCACTAAGATCTTAATTCTTAACTTAATAACGATGAGGACAATACATATTTACTCATTAATGGTTGATCAATATTATTTCTTAATGTATAAGCTTAACTTTATTTGTCTTAAACTTGAAACAAATAGAATTGTCCTCCTTAATATCTTATAGTACCCAAATTCTATTGTAATTTAATTGAATGTGAGATATTATTAACTTAGATACTTTTATCTTGATCCATGAATGGATTTACTTTAAAGATATCTCACTTCACTATCTTACATGACATGACTCGTGGTTCAAATCATCCTCAAATGTATTCCATTCAAAAATTTCTTACTTATTATCATCTTACGGTGACACTTACTTCAAAAGCATTTATTATTCCATTTAGAGTCACATTAGCTTTTATAGACTCATTACAGTATACTAATTTGACTCCATTAGACAACTAAAATTCTTAAGTCATTCAGATGAGTGACAATCACTAACGACTTATTTATATGAAGTGTGATCATCATCATTATTAGAATTCCTTAACACAATTGTTATCCTATTTGTGATCTTAAATGAGGTTGTTTTCACTCTTCATCATTATTGGCCACTAATGATGAAAAATCAATAGCAGGTATTGTGAGAACAATGTCTAGCATTGTTAACACAATATCGGTGATACATCATAAAGAATGAATCTTGAAAATAGAAGTGCTTACACAAACCACTTATTTTCAAGATCACTATCTTTAGATGTCAAACTCCTCTTGATTTAGTCATCGTTTCAGAAGACAAAAATATCTCATTTCAAAATGAGGATCTTCAATCTTATCGAAAAGCCAATAAAATCACAACTTATTTTCTTAATAATAATCTTATCTTCTTAATATCATACTTAAAATTATTTGGTAATTTTAATTATATATAACTTATACGATGTTTATAAGCATAAAAAACTGATTAAGGAAAGACAGAGTGAAAATACTAAAGTCTCATCTTACCAGATCACTCCCTTAATTATGTTATATTTCCTTACAAACTTAATAAAATGTAAAGAAATAGTCGTAGATTTCTAATTTGGGGTATTAGACGATAATATAAATTTTACTCTCCCTTATTGTATAGATCATTCTTATTACAATGCACACAAAGCATTATATAAAAAACTGAAAAGTGTGAAGGTGAAAATCTATCACTTAATGATCTCACTCATCATCTTAGTGATAAACCTACAATCCTCTCCCTCGAAATATGGCCTATACAATAGTTCTATAATTTCGAAGACAATTTATAATACTTATTATGAGAAGATAATTATATTACTTACTTCATATCCTAATAACATCACTTAATACTAATAAGAGTACATAATATATTTCTAGAGTACAAAAGTTTTCTCTATGCCATCATCTAATGGTTGAATGATTCAAACGATATGTTCAACATATTTGACGACATTAAAATGTGAAAATTTAATTTCTTACTCTGGAATTTTATGTCAAATAACTTAATTTTAATAATAGTATTTCGTATTTCAAGAATGTACTATCATGATACACCACTACTAAATCAACCGTATATAACAATTCTAACAAGTGCTAGAATATATATTTGAAGATACATTTAACTGGATCTTCAATTCTTAATAATTATTTTAGTACTACCAATACAATGGGAATGCTCTCATAAAATTACTATTTACTTAAGATTTTATCGCCATGAAATACTTATTAAAAAGAAGCAGAATAGCATACAAAAGACATACCTAATTTGCTCAACGTGCAAGATAATTCCCTATGATGCGACTTAATTATCAGAATAAAACTTAAGGCATGAGAAATCCTTTTAATATCTGTCAAGGTGTCTAAACTGACACCTCCCCCGAACCTACTCAGGAACAGTGTGCGGAGGTTCGATGTATTTTCGGGGGGCTAGTCCTAGCAAGATCAAGCTCAGAGAATGATGAACACGAGGGATTTACGTGGTTCGGGCCGCCTGAGCGTAATACCCTACTCCACGGTGGTTTGTGTGTCGTATTGCTTGGGTCTGAGAGAGCTTGTCTGAATCCGTGGCTGCTCGGTCATTTTATAGTCCAAGGCCAAGCAGCTTATAGGTGGGATCCAGGGCCCGACAGGTGGCCCCGGGAGTCACCAAATCCATCCTAAGATTTAGGAGTAAATGCTATCCCCTGACAATGGTTTCAATGTGCCGCCTGGCCATGCCCTGCTGCAGGGCTATAGATAGCCCCTCATCATGGTTGGCCGTGTCTTGTCTGTCCTGTCACAGCCTCTCATTGGTCCGTTGTACATAGTAGTTCGGCTCTGACCAGTCATGACAACACTGGCCACTGTCCTCTTGACTTATGAGTGCGAGCTCCCGCCTACCTAAGGAACATGTTCGTCCTTCTAGCTTAGACGCACCGAGCACGACTCCCTCTACTGCCCCTTCCGAGGAAAGGCTCAGGCTTAGTGTTGCCTGGCACGTGGCAGCTCCCGGACCTTCCCTCAGCAGGATGATCGGGCCCGGGAGGTCAGGCCGAAGCTGCCGGGGACGTGGCAGCACCGGACCTTCTCCCCACGAGGGGGGGGGGGGGTCCGGGGCCACTGACCTAGCAAACACGCCGGACCTTCCCTCGGCAAGGTAGTTGACCCAGCGCTGCAGGCCACATGGTGGCGCCGAACTTTCCCTCGATGGGAGACATTGCTGCACCGCTTGCCGTGCGGCACCCTGGGCCCATGTCAGATCTCGCCCCCGTGGGCAGTGGGGCCCAGCGTGCTTTCATCCCTGTACCCAGGGATACCTGATTAACCAGGCACCGACAATATCTGAGACAATATATGTTCAGAAATAAATCTGAATTAATCTTAAACTTAATTACTTAAATGAAGTTGGTCCCATTTACTAAGTATATGCAACATTTAGATCATAGTCTTAATAAAGCATACACGACTAAATAGAATATTGTATTTTATCTTTCACGTTGGTTACTCAACAAAATACAATACTCAATACATCTTAATCATCATAGAATATTTTTCTTTCATGTTGATTACTCAACAAAATATACAATAACTTAATTATCTTAATGAACTACAAAATTTGTGTTTCGTCTTTCACTTAGTTACTTGACAAATCACACTAAATTCATAACAAATTTTGATTTTTCACGCTGGTTACTCAACTAAATTCGTAATGAACTAAAAATTACTTAAACAACTAAAAATATGTGTTTTGTCTTTCACGTTAGTTACTTGACAAAACAAGACATTCAAAACGTACTAAATTTTGTTTTTCTCGTTAGTTACTCAACGAAATTCTTTACAAACTAAAAATTACTTAAAACAATAAAATATGTGTTCCGTCTTTCGCGTTGGTTACTTGACAAAATACGACATTAAAGTATAAAAATTTTATCTTTCACGTTGGTTACTCAACATAATTTTCATACACTAATACAAAAGATATTAATAAACTTAAAAATATAGTAAATTTATTTTTCACGTTGGTTACTCAATAAAATTTACCACACCAAAGGTGACAGACTTGACATACTTAATTATGATAGCTAAATTAATTTAATGGGACATCTTAATAAATCATTTCTGACTTATTTAACTATAATCATCATTATGATCAACTTACCAAATACATGATAATGATAATTATCATGATCTTACATTATTCTTCCAAATAAATTTTCATATTGGATCGAATCTATTTAGAAGAATACTAAACTAATTTATCTTATAAGAGCAGCGAAAGCTTAAAACTTACATGTACATGCACACCATGCACATCTGAATTTTGACGAGAACTTACTAATCTTAATCATGATGATCAGATCATCATCCTACTTACTTAGTTCTCTAATTAAGTATTCTGATTTAATCAGAAAAGACTTGCAGGGCAATTATGAAAAACAATAACTTATCTTATTATCTTAGCATCATAAAATTTCATTAATGACATAGGTCGCAGGATAAAATTACTATGCAAAAGCTTTTTTAGTTATTATCTCAATAAAATTTTCACAATACTGAAAACCCAATGAGAAAATAATACATTAAAATACCATAGTTTAATAACTTATCAAAGAAAATAAAATTGCCTCACACTTAATACTAATTACTAATATACTTAAAACAACAGGTAATTACTTAAAAACATAACTAATTACTTAAACTTACATCAAATTACAGCGGAAGCTTACATAATATATTCTAATAAAATTTCTCACGGTGGTGATCAAAATTTAATTAGAAACATAACCTTAATACTTAATAGTGGAAGCAAAATCAACTCAATTAAAACCTAATTATCCACAGCAGTAAATTATGATCTTATGGCTGAGAAAAGTATTTTGCTACTTTAATACTAATTACCATAAAATATAACTCAATAAAGCAGCAATTCTCTAAATAGTACTGAAATAGGATTACATAAAGATTTAATATTTACTCAGCCCATTCAAAAATCTTTGCATGGCCCATGTTTATTTCCAGCCCATAGGCTGAAAAACTCACTGAAAAAGGATCTGAAATAAAAAAGGCCTGCAACTAAAATAGGTCTAAAGTCCATTACTCATTTTCTAGCTTAATTTCATGTGCGGCCCATATTGCAAAACGGGCCCAAAGACAGAAATGCCTGACAATTACTAAAAATGAAAAAGGCCAACTTCTTGAAACTTGGCCCGAGACCACTTAATGGTTTCTGCACGAGTCCATGAACAAGCGGCCCACAAGCGACTTCATTCACCCTCATTCTTATTGGGCTGAGCACATAGTGCGGCTCATGGCCCGCTCGTAAGCTGGTTCTCAGCTCAGAAGATGATGACCCAAGGCGCCCCGCGGATGCTTGGGCCAACTCGCAACCCACACTTATTCCCCACCAAATCGTAGCCATTTAGATGAATGGGCGGCCGAAACTGATTTCTTACCAGAACATAAGGGGAGTGAACCCTAACCCTAAGGCTTATACCACTTTTGCCCTTCCTCTTTCCTTCTGGAAGAACCACACAGAGGCGGCTTGGTCCTGATCACGTGCGTGGGGGGCAGCACGATCCGCCCGCTCCCGCGACTCCCGGATCGTGGACCGAGTGAGGCGGGTGTGGCGGCCCCTGTTTTGCGCGGCGGTTGCGCCCAGCTCCCGGCGGTGCCAAATCCAACGGGGCCTCGCACGTGGCAGCACGCGACAGAGGAGCCCAAATGCCGACGACGGGTGTATGCTGAATCAGCGAGTGAGAATTAAAGCAGTGGGGACGCTCGCTGCACCCTGAAGCATGCCGGCTCTCCGGCGGCGCTAGCGTGCGGGCACGCTGCACAGAGACGCGCAGCAGTGGTGCCCGAGCTGCAAGACCTCGGCCGTGAGGCGCTCGGTGAGCACCTCGCCCCGTACGGTGTGTGCAATGCGGAAATACATGCCTAGGTGGCGGCACCCTACATACTGTGTCGGTGGGACAGGCTCACCTCAAGCAGCGGTGGCACTGAACGGCGCTCGACGTGTTGACTGACGGGGGCGGGTGGTGCTCGGAGCGTGCTGATTCTTGGCCACAGTCGCGGTCGAGGAATCGGCTCCTACGCCCAACTCCCTGACTCATTCTTCTCATGTTAACATATGAGTCTTAGTTGTTATTCTTACCACTTGACTAATCCTTTGATTTCAATCTAGATTACCCCATTAGGTGTCTGATTCGGGATTGGTATGGATTTTTCAATCCCTTTCTCTAAACTGTTGTGAATTTGAAGCATAATCGAATACAGAAAACCCAGATTAGATAGTGCTCTAGCTGGCTCCTGTTACCATTGTAGAATATACGGGTTCTTAATCTTAATCTGGCCACTGATCTAATCGGATCATGAATCATAGTGTAACTAAAACTAGTATGAATAGAGGTCTAATGTACTAAGCTTATTCATAAACAAGATTAGCAGATACCTAATACCCTAATTACGATGAAGAAAACATGGACAGAGAAAGATAGAAAGATGGTCACGCACCTTGGTGAGCGTACCTTGGCTGGAGGAGGAGGACGTCATAAAGATTCTTGAGGAAGACGACGGTGGCGGCGTAGTGGTACGTAGGCCATCCCATTGCTGCAGCACCGGAGGGGATCGAACCCTGTCTTGGAGGTTCTAAAAATTGTCATCCCTGGTGGAGGGACTCCTTTTTATTATATATGGTAGTGCTGCACAATAGGGGGCCCACAACCAAGAGTTATGTGGTTGTCCCCGATCAGGACAATGGGGTTGGACCCCGCCCACTCGGTCGAGCCCAATTGGAAATCAACTCCAACAAATACGATCATCTTGCAAGAGCTTTGGGATAAAACTCTTACGCTTCCAAAAACCCACTTGTCTGCGATCATAAATCTTTTGAAGACATGTTTCTCATCAAGCTCTCTGCAAGGTCAGATCGATTATGTTGCCTAGTGATTTCTTGGGTGAAAGTACTGTTATTTGTTATGGGCATCGCTACTGCAGCTACAACAACAGCATCGACTTGGTGTTTCATTATCTACCACATCCAACAATTGGGCAACACAACAGTCTACAAGGTGAGAACTTTTGTTCTATATGCGTTGGTTTTGCTTACTGTTTCAAGATGTGCACTAGATGTTTGTTGTACGTGTATAGATCTCAAATAGGTTTATGTGTTATGTGTTGGTACTCAAGCTAAAATGTATGTTAATGTCTAGGCTTGCAAACATGTTTGTTAACATTTCTATGGACTCGGCAACAGATGATTAATTAAATGATTATGTATCTACTCAAACATCTAATGGTAGGAGATCTAAGGTCCGGCAGTATTTGAAAACGATTTAATAAATGCAGATGGTGATTTAAAGGCAGTGTGCAAGCTATGTTACACACCAAGTCTGGCACTAGTAGTTTGAAGGGTCACATAGCTGAATCTTGTCGGAGAATTGATGAGGATGTGAGGACACACTTTATCTTAACAATGAAGAAACAACCACCTAAAGGTTCATTTATTTTTGATCCCACAGGTTGTCGTGATAGAATGGTTAACTTTTGTATACATGCTGAGATACCTTCCAATAAGTTTGTAGACTCTTGTTTGCAGCCATGGATTGACTTAATGCAGCCAACTTTTAAAGTCAAAAGTCGACATACAGTTAGGAATAGTTGTTTCTAAAATTACAAGAAAATGAAGGAGGATCCTCAAGATGAACTATATAGCCTAAATTCTCGAGTGTGCATAACATCAGACATGTAGACCTCATCCCAAAATTCGGGATACATGTCTGTGACTGCACTTTATACTAACACAAAGTTTAGGTTGACTAAGAATGTGCTATATTTTAAGAAAGTTAAGTATCCTCACACTGGGTATGCTCTTGAAGAAGCAACAGTGAGATCATTAACTGATTGGGGCATAAGAGGAAAATTATTTACAGTTACAATGGACAATGCATCAAACAACACATCCGCTTGTGAGGAGCTTGTCAGAAACAACAAAAGTCAATTGTTGTGTGAAGGTGAACACCTTCATGTCAGGTGTTATGCTCACATCCTTAACATACTTGTTCAATATGGGATGAAACTAATCCATGCAGCAATCCATAAAATACATGAGCTTCTGAAACACATAGATTCGTCTCTCTCACGGTTGCGGACATTTAATGCTCTTGCAAATGCTAATGGATTACCTACAAATCATGGTATCTACATCGATATACCAAATTGTTGGAATGCAACATTTAAAATGATTAGAGAGGCACTATAATATAAATCGGTTCTCAATCGCTATGCGAATCAACATCTTGAGGTTTCCCCAAGTGAGGTGGAGTGGGAAAAGACAAAAGCAATTTGTGAATTTTTAAAAGCATTTAAAGAACTCACAATTGTTGTTTCAGCTCACAGAAGACCCAGTTCTCACAAGTTATTGCCAATAGTGCTTTCATACATCTTGCTTTGAGAGATCCATGTTGGCAAAATAGCAGTAGTGGATTGTGGGACTTGGCTGCAACTATGCAAGTAAAGCCTGATAAATATTGAGATCCATATGAGAATTTCTTAGATCCTTATATGAGCAGCAGCAAGCATGAATTTAATCTTGAGGAAAGATGTCTATTCGGAATTCTTTTATGAAAAGGTGGTTAACAATTTTAATGACATCCCTCTATTCATTGATTCTGCTCTAAATGTTTGAGACAAAACTATGATGGGTATCAAGAACTTTTAGGACAAGTACGCCAAGCCTATCACAACAATCCTGTAAATACAACATTAATGAGAGCTTACTAATAGTTAGGAAAAGGAAACTGGAAGGAGAGTTTGCACAACACAAGTCAGGAAGGAGGTATGCACGGATACAAAAATCTGAAATTGATATATACTTTGAAGAAGTGACTAGAGAGGATTGTGAAGACTTTGATATATTGCTATGGTGGAAGAGGCATGCAGAAAAGTTCCCCATGTTGTCAGCCATGGCTCAAGATTTGGTTGCAACTCCCCTTAGCACTGTTGCTTCCGAATCAGCTTTTAGTTGTGGTGGTAGGATACTTGGAGGCACAAGAAGCTGTCTTAGTTCCGGGATGCTTGTTGCTTTTGTTTGCACAAAAGACTGGCTTTACAAGCCTAGGTAGATTGGTAATGAAGGTAAAATAATTATAATTTTCACAAATTTATCTAAATTTCAGTAAGCTAATCATTTGCATCACATCATTTGCATGTCAAAGTTCATCCCTCCATGTCGCTATGTGCAAGGTTGGATCAAGTCACTTGTGTCTGTGTTGGGACCAGCCTGTTGAGATTCTATTTTTGTGTGTCACTTCATTGTGACATATTCCTAGCTAGCGATTTGGTTCTTAATCCTTTGTGTGTCATTTATGCTTCTTTGTCACTCAACAGGTTTTGGTTTCCTATGTTTCTGCTAGCTCTTTTGTCCCATACCGTTATAACTCACAAGCCTTGTTTGATCAGTGCAAAGTTTGAAGTGAATTAGTTGTATCATCCAGCATCAGGCTTCAGTTTCGATGGCATAACATCAGGTACGCATGTGAAATGTGAGTGTGGTTCATTCATTTATTTAAAACTAGAAATTGTAAAATTTGAATTGTTCTTCCAATACCCTGATCCTTTTTTGCTATTTCAATTTAGAGGTGAGGCGATGAAGTTTTGTGTTCCACAAAGCATGGGTACTGCTTACAGAGCTTTGAAAGGACGTTGCCGTGTCTTTGGTGTGCTAGCATTAAGTAGCATTTCGGCAGTACTATTTTGACAAACGTGTTCAAAGTCACGTTGCAGTTAGATGTGGTGTACTGCTTTCTTTGCAGACGTTTGCAATGTGCATCTTTTTTACATCATGTACTTTTCATATGCTTAGTGACATGTTGGATGAATAGCAAGACTACTATGTTACAACTGAGATTAACCACTACTACTTGTTACTCTCATCCTACATATTATTTTATGTTGTGACATCTATATATGAGCTTTTCACCTTTGATCTGACATTTTACAACCATCATGAATGTTACATGATTTTTGATAATATTTTGTTAAAATAGATTGTATATAAATTGCTTCGTTATAAACAAATACAATTTTTAGAGTCTTGAAGTATTTGATTTTTTAGAGTGGGAAAAATGTATTTTTGAAGCAAACGTGCAACCTGACTACCTCAGCGGTTTGGCTAGTTGGGCTAACGAAAAAGGAGCTAATTAAAAATGATCTACGTAAAAAAAAAATATCACCGGCAGGGAGAGATTGTAGATGCTAAAAGTTACACATTTTTTGCTGGCAAGTGAGAGGCATTATGAGTATTTATATTAACACCATAATTTGACATGCCTATACTTGTTCTGATCTTGGATTGCATTTCCATCTTATTTGCAAAAATATCTTTCTTCCATCTATTTTGCAGACCAGAGGATGATATAAGACACTGGTCCAAGTTCCCACCATTTACTCCTCTTCTGATAATTGTGCCTAAGTTGTATTACTGATCATCATACATATTTTTTTCTCGAATATGCAGGAGAGTTGTATATTTTTATATTGATAGAGAAAAAGACGGTCTCTTACAAACACCACCCACTCACACAGAATCGTAATATGAGGGGTTACAAAGCAAAAAAAAAAAGACAAGATTAAGGAATATACAAGAGGTGAGACCAGACCAACATAATCAGCTAAACCCCTGTGTCCTAGTGTCCTAGGCGAACTGCAGCCAGCTCACGAAGATCTCGCGCTCCAGCCAATGTCCACAGATAATGTTCCTCCTCAAAAGCTCGAAGTAGGTTATTTACAAAGGGGGTAGCACCATAAAAATACAAGAATTACGATGCTTCCAGATTAACCGATTAAGCTTCTCCTTTGGAATCCGCTTGCTCACTTTGCGCCATCAATCTGAAAATTGGATTCATTTTGTTTGGGCACTTACATCTGCAGGTCAAGAGGTTGTAGAATCCTGAACCAAAAAAATGCTAGCAAAGACACAAGAGGTCAGGAGATGTTGTGCATCCTCGTCATCTTGGTCACAAAGCGGACACTGGCTAGGATGTGGCAATACTCTCTTAGCAAGATTATCTGCGGTCCAGCAGCTGTTGTCTACCATTAACCATAAGAACACCTTACATTTGTCTGGTGCTCAGAACTTCCAGATCCGCTTCCACGGTTCAAAATATACCTTACCATTGAAGAAAGCTCTATATGCTGATTTTGATGAATATTGGTTTGAATTATCGAGCTTCCATATAAGGCAATTCTCATTTTGAGATAGAATCACATTGAGTATTATATCTCGTAAAAGAAAATACTCAAGTATACCAATCAAAGAGAAACCTGCTCTGATGTCTGTGGTCCATAGATTTCCGATTGGTGCTTCAGCCACCGTTCGTTGTTTGCAAATTCTCTTGGAACTGCAGCCACGACTGTTGGCACTAGTTCTGAAATAGTGCTGCCAATCAACCATTTATCTTTCCGGAACAGAGTGTTAAGTCCACTAGCAATCTTCAATTTTGTTCCCATGTTGAACAAAGCAAGGACATTCTAGTTTGTGGTGATACTAAGACCCCTCCAGGACCTGTTTGAATTTAGCTTCACGAACCGAAGCAAACAAATTTGTAACGCCCAGCCCATGATCTCATGATTGGGCATACCAAGACCACCAAATTCAATTGGCATACATATCTTGTCCCAGGTTACCAAACAGCAGTCCCCATTCACTTCTTTTCGCCCTTTCAAAGAAATGTGTGTCGTAGCTTCTCGATTGCTCTAATGAACCACTTGGGGACATTTAGAGCAATTAGGACATATACAGGTATGGCCGAAAGTACAAACCTGACCCATGTAGTCCATCCCGCCAAATTCATTAGTGAAGCTTGCCAACCTGACAACTTATTTGATTTTCTCTATCCATGGCAGCAGATCAGTCTTCCGTAACTTCTTCTTATTGGATATCGGAAGCCCCAAATTGGTACATCAAAAATCCACCTGGGTACATGGTAGAGTTGCTGCATCCACTTCTCTCGCTGCCGGCTTAAATCTAATTAGGATTACACAGATCTCCTGAAAATTAGTTTCAAGACTCATTGCCTCCCCAAACTTGTGCAGAATTTCCATTGTGGGGATCATTTCCTCCTCCATAGGACGGATGAAAAGAGCCACAACGTCGGCGTATAAAGAAATTCACTGATCACTATTTGGCCTATAGAGAGGTTATAGAAGACCAACATCACAAGCTTTCTTGAATAGGATATTCAACACGTCCAAAACTAGAAAAAAGACCATTGGAGAGAGCGGGTCTCCTTGTCGGAGACCTCTATGTTGTCTAATCTGTCCTTTGAGCTCCCCCCGCGTGGATGATATGGTGAAACCCGGGGGTGGACCGATCTTCACGGTAGTAGGTACGAAAAATGAGATTGAGAAGATTGGACAACCCGAACTATGGCTGTTAAACATGCAGTTCGGACAGCTCAAAACTTCTTTGGGCAGCGATACGGACAAAGGTAACTAGTTGAAATAGTGGGGTAACTAGCTTTATACCTATCAAGGTTGGATGCGACCAAGTGACAGGGAGAGAGGCACCAAAGTCTTTGAGGACTTTGACTCGATCTTCGAATGATCACAGAACCACAATCCGAGATAACTAGCTTTATACCTATCAAGGTTGAATGCGACCAAGCGATGGGGAGAGAAGCACCGAAACCTTGAGGATTTTGACTCGATCTCCTAATGATTGTAGAACAACAAATCCGAAACTAATTCACAAAAAAAAGGCCAGGAAGCCTAGAACACGAATTAGGGGACCCCTGAGGGATCACTTCACAAGTCTATGAAGAACAAGGAAGAACAAAAGTGTGCAAGACACTCAGAAATTATCTTGTTTATCAAATGATCAATGGTTGTTTTTACAGGAGCGCAAGGGTGTTATTTATACTAGGAACAACACTCCTAGCTAGGTATGAACTGAAGTCACCACATTTTGAAGTGGAAAGCCAACTAGTGAGCAATTCACGAAGTAGTCTTTGGTCCTTTCGCGTCTTCTTGCCTGTCGCACGGTCTTTAGTAATTTGGCTATAACTCAAGCTTGGAAACTCCAAACGATGCACCGTTTGTTGCGTTAGAAAGTAGACTTGATAACCTTTGACACAATGTGTATTATGCACCCTATAACGTGACATATCGGTATAGGATTACACGTGAAGTTGAGGTTCTTACAATGTACCCATTTTCAAATCGGACAGTGCGAACTATCGCGCCACCGAAAGTTCAGACGGTGTGAACTGACTTGGTTCTTTTCTATGCCAGTCAATGATGTTCCTTCATGTGTAAACTTGAGTAACACGTAATTACACGACTTAGGTAGCATATCATTCTCATCAATATTAAAATATATTGTAGAGAGGAAAGCATTCACCTCTTGTTTAAGTTTCTGAACACGAGTGTGCATAGCAAGTCGTTCATAAGCTCGTGTATGTGTATGAGATGCTGGGATGTCCATATCCGTGGAGGTCATTGCTAACATATTTGAGACAAGGTTACACCATATGTGACTAAATCCCAATTTCCCCAACACTTACAAGAGAAAAGCCAAAGAGACCGAAACAAAAGCTTTAGCAATAATAATCTTGAGATAGAGGCTCAACACCTTCTGTCTTTGTAGCCATTTAATTTTTTGTTTCACTAACATAAAGTTGTCATGAATAGATCTCCGTCGTATGAAGGCACTTTGGTTATCATCCACAAGATTTTTTAGGAGAGGGGCAAGTCGATTAGCTAAGACTTTGGTGACAAGTTTGGCAAAGCTATGCACAAGACTTATCGGCCGAAAGCCCATAGCTAAGAGGGCCTCATCCTTCTTTGGAATAAGTGTAAGATATGACAAGTAGAATAACCAAAGTTTCCTTGCATCCCCTTGTTGCAAAGACCTAATAGCTGCCAACAAGATTTATAAAATCGACCAGTAACAAAAGCGAAAGACGTAAATAACATTATTCTTCGATTGAAGAAATTAAGTTCATAATAATTTGGTAAAGTAACTAAAGTGAAAGATGAATTACTATATTTTAAGTTGTTCTCTAATGTTGGATTTTGATCAAGTGACCAAAGTGAAAGATAAAACTCAACATTTTCTTATGATTAATATCTATGCATTCACTTATGATTTTGTCTTTTAATTATAAAGGTTCCTACAATGCGAATTCAGCACTAAGTTTCATTTCTTCCACTGGTCTACTCAATAATAGTAATTATGGGAGATAGAGATAAAAGTTGGAGATTGCATTAGAGGTCTCCAAGATTGATTTGGCTCTCACGACTCCATATTCAGTTTAGCCTGAGGCTCTAGTGAGAAATGATGGTGAAACTCATGAGTCCTTTGCTGAGGACAAAGGGCTACACTAATGTGTTATTAGCCTATGACATAGCTCATGTTAAGTTGAACAAATCAAACAACAAATCTTTGAAGGTTATTAAGGGTACTATCTCTGAGGTTATTCACAGAGCAATCCCTGAATATGAGACTACCACTGAGTACGTCCAAAATATTGAGAATCAGGTTATTGTTTCTTCTAAGTCTATAGCAAGTACTCTTATCAAGAGACTTGTCACTGAGGAATATTAGGGAGGTGGTGTCCAAGTTCACATTTTAAGGGTGACAAATATGGCAGCAAAACTTAAACCTTCAGATTTGGAGATTAAAGATGAGTTCATTGTGCATCTCATTTTTACCTCACTTCGAAAGAAATTTGAGATATTTGTCATCAATTTCAAATCTCAACCTGAACAATGGAACTTAGAAAAAGTTATTGCTATGTGTATTTAGGAGGAAGAGATAATTAAGTTACTTCATGGTAAAGATTCCATCAACTATGTGAAGGGAAAAGGTAAGGTTGAGAAGAATTATTCTCTTAAGCAATCTTTTAAGAATCATTGTTCTTCTTACCATGCTAAAGGAAAGGATAAGACTCCACAAAAGCATCCTTACCATAGAGACGTGAAAGTGGAGAAAGATCAGTGTCGCTTCTGTTTGGACAAAGATCACTATCAGAAGGATTGTGTAGACTTCCTTAAATGGTGTTGCAAAAATGGTAATGATTTTGTTACCTTTGTTGATGAATCATGTTTTTAGAATATACACCATCGAATTGGTGGATTGACTCAGATGCCATCATGCACGTTTATAATTGTTGCAGGGATTAACTATGAGGAGTATCCTAAAAAGAGGGGAAAGGGCCATTGAAGTCGTTGATGGTCATGAAGCAGAACTTCAAGCCATTGGAAAATATCCATCACAATTAAGAACTGACTTCGTACTCAAACTTCATAATGTATTATTATGTACTCTCTTTAAGAAGAAATTTAATTTCAATTTCATGCTTGGATGATGATGGTTATGTATGCCAATTTGACAAAGACAAATGTATAATTAAGTATAATAATAAGATTTTAAGTATTGTCATAAGATAATGCATGCTACACTTATTGTCTATACATGATGATATTAACATTATAAATGACGACATATTTGCTCTCATAAGTGTAAGCACAAAAAAAATTGATTCCTAGCATTGTCGCTTATGCCATATTTCTAGAGAGAGAATTGAACAATTGATTTCACAATTGTTTCCTCCTCATTTGGTCTTTTTGGATTTAGAAGAATGCATAAATTGCATGAAAGGCAAATTTGTTAAGAAAATTAAGAAAAGATGTTATACGCAGTACGGGAATTTTGGAATTGATTCACATGGATATTTATGGTCCATTTTCCGTAATCTTCATTGATGGTTTTGATTCATTCATAACCTTCACAAATGACTAGTCTTGCTATGGCTATGTTTATCCAATTAAAGGACGCTCCAAAGAGCCGGATAAATTTAAGATATTTAAGGTTGAAGTTTAAAATCAAAATAATACTAAGATAAAAGTGGTAAGATCCAATCATGGTGGTGAGTACTACTATCGATATACCCAACATAGTCAATTTTCTAGACCATTTGCATGGTTCCTTTAGAAAAATAGCATAGTTGCCCAATATTCAACACCGGTGGGCCTCAGCAAAATGATGTAGTGGAACGGCGAAAACATACACTGATGGATATGGTTGGATTCATGTTAAGTCAATCAGATTTGTCGGTTAGCTTCTGGATGGAGGCATTAAAAATTGGCATTCATGTGCCAAATCGGGTTCCTACTAAGTCGGTGCCTAAAACATTGTATAAGTTGTGGATAGGATGTAAGCTCTCATTAAGTTATATGAATATATGTGGTTGTCCCGCTGAGGCAAAAATATTTTACCCAAACATTGGTAAGTAGGATTCTAATATAATAAGTTGTCATTTTATTGGCTATATATGCAGAAAAGAAATATATACTAAGTTTGTAGAAATGAGACATGTCATCTTTTTAGAGGATGTCATGATCAGGGGGAGTACGGTAAGACGAGAAATTGATCTTGAGGAGAAGCGGGTTTACATTCTCACTCCTATAATTCAAGAACCATGTTTATTATTACCTACTGTTGTTGAATCATCAGTGTTTGTCGCTGAAAGTTCAACAAGTGTTGCTAGTTCTCCATTGGCAACATAATTATTAATAGAGGTTGAGAATTCTCATTTTGTTGATATTAATAATGAAGAGTGACAACAGCCTCAGCATGAGTATAATGTGCAATTAAGAAGATCTCAACGAGAAAGAAGATCGGTCATTCCAAACGATTATGAGATCTATATGACTGAGGCAATTCAAGTGGAGGGTGATTCCACTGTATTCGAATAATCTATGAGTAGTCCTCAAGTATTTAAGTGGCATAAAGTAATGGAGGATGAAATAAGGTATATGGATGCCAACAAAATCTGGAATTTAGTTGAGATTTCTAATGGAGGCAAAACAGTAGGTTGTATATGGGTCTACAAATTATATGTGACTTCAAAGGGAATATTAATAAGTATAAGGCTAGACTTGCAACAAAAGCTTCACTCAAAGAGAAGATATAGATTATAATGAGACATTCTTACCTATCTCATGTAAGGATTAATTTAGAATCATTATGGTCTTAGTAGCACATTATAATTTCGAATGACATCAAATGGATTTAGAAATGGCGTTCTCAATGGAGACCTTGAAGTGCATCTAGGTCCCTTGTGGGTTTGGTTGATTAATGACAAACAATTAAAGATCTAATGAGTTTGGTTGAGTTCGTGCAGAAAATTTAGTACGGAGTGAAATTCACGAAAAAGGAGAAAAGGCGTGAAGAATTAATTTTTTATTTCTCCTTGAGTCATAGGAAAATTTGTACTATTAAGAGGGACACGACGCGAGGAAACTTAGTGAGTCAAATGGGAGCTCAACCTCTTGGGTAGGTTTTAGGAAAACCCTAAGTGTCAGGGTCGGATTTGTCCGACGCTTTGGGTCGGATAAGTTCGAAAAATCTCTGGTGGATTTTAGACATGTCCGAATTTGTATGTTGGACATGTTCGAAATCTCTCTGTTGGTATTCATACATGTCCGAAGCGGGTCGGACATGTCCGAGGTACTTGTCTTAGAAAATTTTCTAAGTGTATAAAACTCGAAATTGTCTGAGATGGGGTTCAGACAAGTCTGAAAAGTCTCTGTTCGATTTCAGACATGTCCGAAGTGGGTCAGACATGTCCGAAGTGGGTCAGACATGTCTGAGGTCGACTTTTTTGACTTAGTGCCTCAGATTAGTCTGAGTTGAAAAACCTTCCCTTGTTTGTCAGACATGTTTGAGGTTAGTCGGACTTGTCCGATGTGGCTTTTGCATGCAGTTTCAAATCAAAGTGGTTAGTCGTATTGTCTCTGATGTCAGCAGGTAAGACATGTCCGAGATTATGTCACACTTGTCCAACATGGGTTGTCATCTAATGGCTAAAATCACTTTTGGAGTATAAATAGCTATGGATCTCGTCCCCAACCAGAGCCTAACCCTAAAGAAACTCTCAGAGCCGCCTCAAGCCCTCAAGAAATCCTCCTCTCTTGTTCTTCACCCTCTTGAGCCCAAATCCAATATTTTTGGGGAAGAGTGAAGGAGTGATTGTGAGATTTGGCAAGAGAAGTCCATCGAGGGTTGAGCAACATTTGATTCTTTCAGTTTCTTTGTGATTGCATATTTGTTACTCTTGGGGTTCTCTCCTACAAGACAGTTAGGCGTCGCCCCACTGATTTCTTGATTGGGGGAAGTTTGTAATCTCTTGTGATAGTGGAACATCCAAGACTTGACCCTTGTGGCGTCTTAGCGAGGTTAGCGTTGTTCGGCCCGGTCCTTCATGGACTCCTCAACGGGGACGTAGGTTTCTTCGTGAAGCCGAACCTCGGGAGAAAAATCTCTTATCCACTGTCTTTATTTTCATTTCCGCGAAGTTCTTACTTTCTAGTGAATATCTAGGTTTACTTCGTTTCTATTACTTAATCTTGTTTCCATCAACTACTAGAACTGCTAAGATGTTTTTACATTCCTAGATTTCATAAAAACTTCTTTTTTAGTAGTTTCATGTAGATTCAGTCGGACTTATCCAAGCTGAGTCAGACTTGTCCGATTTCAGTTAGACAAGTCCGATTTCCAGTCTGACAAGTTCGACTTGTATCGACAGGAAAATTTTTAATTAAGTCTAGATTTTCGATTATTGCCTATTCACCCGCTCTAGGCTACTTTGAATTGGTATTAGAGCATGTCTCTCGATCAAGAGTCTAACCACTCGGAGAGAAGATGGCCGAAAGGGGTGAAAACGAGGTCCCGATGAACGTTGATGGAGATGGCAAGACGAAGAACATCGATGTGCTTCAAAATGATCCAAATGACAATGAAGAAGTCTTCCAACTCAAGGCACGACTTCATGAGAAGATAGGTCTTCCCAAGAAGGAGACCAAGGTGACCAATGAGACCAAGGACGCCTATGGGAGTGGTTCACAAGACTACTCCCAATATCCTTACAATTATGAGTGCCTAACTTTTAGCAATTATTACTTGTCTATTCCCATGGAGAAACCTCCTCAATTTGACGGAAATGATTACACTATGTGGAAGCATAATATGAAGATGCACCTAATTTCCTTAAACCCTAGTTTGTAGCAATTGTTTTGACAGGTGTTCATCTTCCCAAGAATGAGGAAGATGTTCCCCCAGAGCAAGCTGTCCTACTCCACCGCAATGCTCAAGCGGTTAGGGTGATCAACTCCTCCTTGACTCGAGAAGAGTTCAATAGAACCGATGGGTTGGAGGTGGCCAAGGACATTTGGGACAAGCTCAAGACGGTGCATGAAGGCAACCGAGTCATACGCGAGGCGAAGATTGAAATGATCAAATGAGAGCTTGGGAGGTTTACCATCATGGATAGTGAAACCCCCCAAGACATGTACAATCGCCTCAAGATCCTCATCAACAAGAGCCGCTCATATGGATGCACCCGATGGACGGACCACGAAGTGGTGAAGAGAATGATTCTGGCTTTCATGCCTCAAAATGTTGCTCTTTGCTCCATGATCCGTGAGAGTGAGGGGTTCGCTAAAATGACCCTGGAAGAAGTTCTTGGAAGAATCATTAACCACGAGATGATGAAGCGAGAAGCCATATTCTACAATGATCTCCAAAACCTCACCTCCTCCAAGAAGGAGGATGTTGCATTCTGTAACACCCTAATTTTTGCATCATACATTGCATACATAATCATGCATTAAACATTAATAGAATAAAAGAAAAATAATAAAACATAAAACATACATATACAAATATGTGTAGCAAAAGAAAAAAAAATAATAGCATAAAATATGTATAAGGGAATAAATATAATAATAATAATATAATAAACAAATAAAAAGTAAAAACAAAAAAAGAAATATAACTAATATAAAAAAAAGAAAAAAACGCAGCGCCGCTGGCGAGGCCGGGCGGCCGGCCCGCTTCCGCGCTTCACTCGCGCGCCCCAGCGCGCCCGCGCGCGCTCCAGCTCCCCGAGGCTCGAGGCCGAGCGGCCGTCATGCTACGCCGCACGTGTCGCGCCCTGCACGCCGCGAGGCCGTGCCCCAGCGCCAGCCCTAGGTCCCCGCCGCCTATAAATACCACATAGAGGTTCATATTTCTCTCGACACCAGAGGCGATTGCAGTGCCGCCAGCAGAATGAAAAAACTCTAGCCACCAGAAGAAAAAAAAAGGGGAGAGCAAGCCTTAGCCGCCAAGAAATCTAGAAGGAGAAAAAGAGGGGGGAGCCGCCATCCGCCAAAGATCGTCGTGCCGTCGAAGGACCGCATCGTCGTCTCCTTCATCTAGGTCACGTCGTCGTCCTCTTCGTCTACATCATGCCGTGATCCTCTTCGTCCACAAAACCCTAGATCCCAGAGACACGCCACGTCGCCGCCGTTTCACGACCGTTCGGACCATATGCGCACACGGTAGGTATTAAGGTCTAGATCTAGACAACTATTTTGGTTCTAGAACTTGAATTAAAACATGTGTAGGATGTGTTTTATTTGAGCGGCATTTAATCATCGTTAAATCATTTAATCACTTCGAACTCACAAGTTAGATTAAATCATGCAACACCTAATAGGTTATTCAAGATTTACTAAATATTATTTTCAGTATTATTTAATCTGTTTTTCAGATTTAATAAATGAGATTAAAACCTAGTTAATTCATAAAGTATCAAAATAAATCTAGAAAAATTCCTAAAAAATTAGAATAAATTCTAGTAAGTTATTAATAATATTTTCAGTATATTTAATGTTCTGAAATAATTATTTTACCTCTGAATATATTCTAATTAATTCCAAACTTGCTCAAATAAATAGGAAATCATTATAGAAAATTATTAAAAAGCCATAGAAATTTATATAACATTAATACAAGCATATTTTCTGCATGCATCCATACTTTGCATATTGCTTAGTGGTTGCAATGTATTTATTATGTATGTTTACTTGTGTATGTGGTTGATTGTGAATCGACCGGTACGCTCAAGAAGTTACGATCAAGAAGCGAATATGCGAAGATCTTCGTGTACAAGACTTTGAGTTGATTGACCATCAAATTGCGGAATGTTAAGGCAAGTGTCCTTGATCATTTTGATCCTGTTTTTAAATGTTTTGTTTGCGAAATTGCATGCTTGTGTCAACTTGATGGGAAAACCATACGTAGGAGTTTACTAGCATTGTATGTCCCTCCTTGTTGCCGGGATATATACGATGAGTCGGGTATGGGTATTCTTCTTTTTGCACCGCATCGCTTCACGGGTTATGGG
Source organism: Tuctoria greenei (assembly GCA_036927565.1). Classification (NCBI taxonomy): domain Eukaryota; kingdom Viridiplantae; phylum Streptophyta; class Magnoliopsida; order Poales; family Poaceae; genus Tuctoria; species Tuctoria greenei. Next base: position 102,944,772 of record JAYESD010000007.1, on the reverse strand, counting down.
TAACTTAAGTAATATGCTTGACAACTTTAATTATGAGAATTTGGGATGGTAATAAGATGATGATTAAATTAGCAACATGGAACTTAGGAGATCTAAGCAAGCATGGTTTTGTGGAATGGGTTGGATGGTACGGTGGTTTTTCTTGCCTTAGATATAAGGACCGGTTCATGCGAGAATATGCCAGGACAACAGTGCCACCACAAGGCCATGTATGGGTGCGGCGTAGCTGAATAATTAGGAGCGCTGCTAGTATTGTATGGACCATTGGATGGCGCGGGGAATGGGAGTCGAGGAGGGCTACCCTGGGATCCGCATGGCACACGAGGGGGCCCGTGGGTAGGAGAATGAAGATTCAAGCCTGTCGGTGAAACTTTATTGGGCCCGTACATACTAGTAGTTCCTTTTGAAAGGCTATTTTGTGATCTCTTGGCTGCACACTTATGGAAGTGTGATAAGGCATAATAGAGGTTCTTAGTCATCGAAAGGTGATGAAACCATGAACATGTGGGTAAAGTGGTACAATCTCTGCAGAGAGTGTTAAAAAACTATCATGATAGCCGTGCTCCCAGTCACGAGCACCTGGATGACCTACATGATTAGAGTTGGACTTGGGATTCGAGATGGTTTTGGATATGGTTATGGTTTGGGATATAATATTTGGACATGGTTGGTGAATTAAGTAAGATATTGACATATGGTTGGATATTTATTAATGACAGAGGTATGATGGTAAATGAAAATGTTGGATATAAGTTATGTTAATTACTTGGGTTATGACGGGATTAAATTCACATAGAGATTGTAGGATGCTTTTTCTTATGTTTTACAATGTACTTTTGTGCAAATAGCCACTATTTATTATCGTCCTTGTTTTTTGCTACATGTCATACTTTCCCACACTTGCTGAGTACGACACGTACTCACCCTTGCAATCCCCTCCACCCCAACAGCTGCTAGAGATAATTTGGAGATCAACATGGAGCACTAGGCATGCGTACTACAGTCGATTGCCTGTGGAGTTGGAGTCGCCTATGCTAGATTATTTTCCGCTGCAATAGAATAAAGGTAATTATATTATCTGTGACATAGTTAAATTCTGATTTCCGTTTGTGATGCATTTGTGTATGTGTGATGAACATCCTGGGCACACATACACTGCACTTGGTTCGTTTTCGGAACCGGGTGTCACAAATTGGTATCAGAGCCACAGGTTGACCGTAGGACGCAACCTAGATAGAATGGACACTTTTGAGCACATAGGAGCACTTAGGAATTGATGTGTTTTTGCTTGGAGTGTTGTTTTCTATATATATTGTTTGCTTGTGTGCTTAATAGAGGATTTTGGGATGCTTTAGCATTGCCATGTCCACCTAGGCTAGTATAGGTAGTTGTTTAGTTTCATATCCCTTGATGCATATAGTTGGGGACGTTTTCTAATTCTTACCTATTGCTTTTCTCTAGATGGTGAGGACTCGCAACTAGAGGGATGTCAATGATGAGGAGGAGAACCATGGATTACCTCAGAATAACAATGGACAAGGACCTACTCATGGAGCTATCAATATTGAGCAGCTACTGGCTATGCAGAACCAGCTCATGCAGACCATGATACAAACTATAGGACAGCTGCAGGCTGGTAACATCAACAATCAGCCCCACATGCCTCTACCGCCACCCCACCTCCTCATAATCGATTGGGAGAGTTTATGAGGATTAGACCACTAACCTTTGCTCAAGCTGCCGACCCTATGGATGTCGATGATTGGCTCAAGTCCGTGGAGAAGAAACTTGCTATTGTCCAATGCAGTGACCGGGAGAAGGTGCTATTTGCTTCTCATCAACTCGTTGGAGCAGCTGCGGATTGGTGGGATGCTTATTGCAATGCTCATGAGAATCAAGAGAGGATCACTTGGGCAGAATTCAAGGAGAACTTCCGTTCTCATTATGTGCCCGAGGGAGTTATGATCTTGAAGAGGCAAGAATTTGAGAACTTGAGACAAGGAAGATTGAGTGTGGGTGAATATCTCAACAAATTCACTCAACTCTCAAGATATGTGCCTGAGGATGTTAGTCGGGACAGCTGGAGCAATATTTGTTCATGAGAGGCCTCAACAATGAGATCCATGTGCAATTGCTCAACTGCGATTATGCCAACTTCCAGAAGCTTGTGGACAAAGCAATTATGGTGGAGAATAAGGTATGTGAGATGGAACAAGACAACAAGAGGAAGGCGCCATATCAAGGACAGCAACAAGGAAGTAATGTGCGCCCTTGCTTTGCGCCTCCTAATGCACCATACTACAGCTCCTCTGCTCCTGTATAGCGCCATGGTTATGCACCACGCCCAACTCAGTTCGTGCAGCAGCGCCCTATCATGCAAGCACCTAGGCCTCCAATGCCTTATGCACCTCGTGCCAACTAAACTGGTGCCAATGCTCAAAACCAAGCTCGCCCCAATAATTCTGGTGGAGTTAAGAAGTGCTACACTTGTGGAGAAGCTGGACCCTTTGCACATCAATGTCCTAAGTCAGGCCTTGGTCAAGGAAGCAATGCGTCGAGGCAAAACCCAAGACCTAATGGAGGAGCGCCACAAGAGAACCATGGACAACAGAATTTTGTTCCTGACAACTTGAACCATGTCTTTATGGAGGATGCCCAGCAAGCAGATGTCGTGGTCATTGGTATGTTTCTCACAAACTCCAACCCCGCGACTATGTTATTTGATTCTGGAGCATCGCATTCATTCAGTGAATTGAAGTATGTTGCCAAGTATAGTTTGCCTATCTCTCATATGAAGTTTACTCTATTGGTTAAGTCTCCTGGAGGAGAGATGAAGACAAATATAGTATGTCCAAAAGTAAGCCTTAGAATAAGGGGGGTAGACTTCTCCACCAACCTCATTGTTTTGGATTCCCAAGGATTGGACATTATACTTGGTATGGACTGGTTGAGGAAGCACAATGGAGTTATTGAGTGTGCCACGAAGACGGTGAAGTTGACCAATAAAGAAGGAATCACCGTAGAATTTGAAGCATCTCAAACCGCATCGAAGCGATTGGAGCTAAATCATATGGACGGTGCCGCAATTGAAGAGATTCTGGTGGTGTGTGAATTTTTGGATGTTTTTTCGGACGAGTTACCAGGTATGCCACTTGATTGAGACATTGAGTTTGTTATTGATTTAATACCTGGAACTGCACCTATATCTAAGAGGCCGTATAGGATGCCTCCTATGGAATTAGCGGAGCTCAAGAAGCAGATTCAAGAGCAACTAGAGAAGGGTCTTATTCACCGAAGCTCTTCACCTTGGGGAGCGCCCGTTCTATTTGTGGACAAGAAGGATAGAACGCAAAGGATGTGTGTAGATTACCGAGCTCTCAACGAGGTGACCATCAAGAACAAGTACACCTTGCCCCGTATAGAGGATTTGTTTGATCAGATGAAGGGTGCTTGTGTCTTCTCTAAGATTGATTTGAGGTTGGGATACTTTCAACTGAAGATTAGACCATCATACGTACCCAAGACAGCTTTTAGGACACGGTATGGATCTTATGAGTACACCGTGATGTCCTTTGGACTGACAAATGCACCTGCCTATTTTATGTATCTCATGAATAAGGTCTTCATGGAGTACATTGATAAATTGGTCGTGGTGTTTATTGATGACATTATGATCTACTCGAAGAATGAGAAGGAACATGAGGAACACTTGAGGCTTACGCTGCAGAAATTGAGAGAGCATCAATTGTATGCCAAGTTCAACAAGTGTCAGTTTTGATTGAAAGAGGTGCCATTTTTGGGTCATATCATCTCAGGAGGAGGAGTATCAGTTGACCCCCGGTAAAGTGAGGGACGTGTTGAAGTGGGAACCACCACAAAACATAAAGGAAATAAGGAGTTTCCTTGGATTGCTGGATATTACTGTCGATTCATCAAGGACTTTTCCAAGATATCCAAGCCTATGACGGTGTTGCTAATGAAGGGAAAGGCTTTCCAATGGACTCCAGCCTGTCAAGAAAGTTTTGAGGAGTTGAAGAAGAGGTTGACAACAGCCCAGTTTTGGTACTGCCAGATCTGAGCAAGAGTTTTGATATTTATTGCGGACGCATCAAGACAAGGACTTGGATGTGTATTGATGCAAGAAGGTCAAGTGGTCGCCTATGTGTCAAGACAATTGAAGAAACATGAGCAGAATTACCCAACACATGATTTAGAACTTGCAGTCGTGGTACATGCGTTGAAGATTTGGAGGACACTATATCCTCGGACATAGGTGTGAAATTTATACGGATCACAAGAGTCTTAAGTATATTTTCACACAAACAGATCTTAATTTGAGGCAACAAAGATGGTTGGAACTCATCAAGGATTATGATGTGGGGATCAACTATCATCCAGGAAAGGCCAATGTAGTGGCCGATGCCTTGAGTCGGAAAGGAGTAAGCCACCAACTCACGGTTCCGGGAGCTGCCATGCGAGTTATGTAAGGAGTTCAAACGGTTGAACCTCGGATTTGTGAATGAGATGGGAATAATGGAGTTAAATCCAACCTTGGAGCAAGAAATTCGAGAAGCACAAGCCCACGGATGAAGAGATCAAGGAAATCAAGGAAAGGACCGAAGAAGGGGAGAGAATTCAGATTTGATGAAGACGAACATGGTACCTTATGGCTTGGAAAGAGAATCATTGTGTCTAATGTAAAGCATATTCGGGAGATAATATTAAAGGAGGCACATGACTCACCGTACTCAATTCATCCCGATTGTACAAAGATGTACAAGGATTTGAAGGCTTGTTATTGGAGGGATAGCATGAAAAAGGACATAGCTGAATACGTAGCATTGTGTGATGTGTGTCAACGAGTCAAGGCGGAACATCAAAGGCCAGCTGGATTATTGTAACCATTGAAGATCCCGGAATGGAAAGGGGGAAGAAATTGGAATGGACTTCATTGTTGGGTTACCACGTACTCAGTTCGGTTACGACTCAATTTGGGTAATTGTGTATCGCTTAACCAAGTCAGCTCATTTTGTCCCTGTGAAGACCAAATATACAGCTGCACAATTGGCCGAAGTATACATGGAGCATATTGTATGTCGACACGAAGTACCAAAGAAGATAGTCTCAAATAGAGGTTCTCAGTTTACCTCCAGTTTTTGCAGAAATTGCATGAAGCATTGGGAACAAGGTTGAACTTCAGTTCAGCATATCACCCTCAAACGGATGGACAAACCGAGAGGACCAATCAAATTTTGGAAGACATGTTAAGAGCTTGTGCTTTAAAGCATGGGAAAATTGGGACAAAAGCTTGCCATATGTAGAATTTTCATGCAACAATAGTTACCAAGAAAGTTTGAAAATGTCACCCTATGAACCACTATACGGAAGGAAGTGTAGGCCACCTTTGTTTTGAAATGAAACAGGAGAGAACCAAGTATTTTGGTCCTAATGTGTTACAAGATGCTGAAAGGCAAGTTAAAATAATTCGTGAAAACCTAAGGGTTGCTCAGTCGCGGCAAAAAGGCTATGCGGATAATAGGCGAAGAAATCTGGCATTTGAAGTTGGAGATTTCGTATACCTCAAAGTGTCACCTATCCGAGGGCAACGCCGGTTTCATGTCAAAGGAAAATTGGCACCTCACTATATCGGGCCATTTAAGATTCTGGACAAGCGAGGAGAGGTAGCTTATTGACTTGAGCTGCCCGCCGTATCTCTCCAGTGTACACGACGTGTTTCACGTGTCTCAACTCAAGAAGTGTATGAGGGTGCCAGAAGAATAGGTGCTGATGATGAGTTAGAACTTCAGGAGGATTTGTCCTATGTCGAGCAACCTATCAAGATCTTGAACGTGAAGGAAAGGGTCACGAGGAATAAGAGAGTCCGTTGGTGCAAAGTGCAATGGAACCACCATAGCGAAAGCCCGAAGCTACATGGGAACGTGAAGAAGACTTGAAGGCTAAATTCCCTCATCTTTTCTCCACGCTGTTGGAATCTCGAGGCCGAGATTCACTTTAAGGGGGGTAGGTTTGTAACACCCTAATTTTTGCATCATGCATTGCATACATAAGCATGCATTAAACATTAATAGAATAAAAGAAAAATAATAAAACATAAAACATACATATACAAATATGTGTAGCAAAAGAAAAAATAAATATAATAGCATAAAACATGTATTAGGGAATAAATATAAAATAATAATATATATAATAAATAAATAATATATATAATAGCAATATATATACAAAATATAATAAAATAAATAAATAAAATAAATAATAATATATATAATAATAATATTTATATATGTAAGAAAAAAGATAAAATATATATATATATGATAAACAAATAAAAAAATAAAAAAAGGAAATATAAATAATATAAAAAAAAGAAGAAAAGAAAAAAGAAAAAACCCAGCGCCACTGACCAGGCTGGGCGGCCGGCCCGCTCGAGCGCGCCCCGCGCTCTCCCGCTTCGCGCGTATGCCCCAGCGCGCTAGCGGCGCGCCCCCGCGCCCCGAGGCTCGAGGCCGAGCGGCCGGCCTGCTGCGACACGCGTGCCGCGCCCTCCGTGTCGCGAGGTCGTGCCCCAGCGCCGACCCTAGGTCCCCACCGCCTATAAATACCACGAAGAGGTTTGTATTTCTCTCGACACCAGAGGCGATTGCAGTGCCGCCAGCAGAAGGAAAAAAAACCCTAGCCGCCAGAAGAAAAAGAAAAGGGACAGCAAGCCCTAGCCGCCAGGAAAAATAGAAGGAGAAAAAGAGGGGGGAGCCGCCATCCGCCAAAGATCGTCGCGTTGCAGTCGTCGTGCCGCCGAAGGACCGCATCGCCGTCTCCTTCATCTACATCACGTCGTCGTCCTCTTCGTCTACGTCATGCCGTCATCCTCTTCGTCCACAAAACCCTAGATCCCGGAGACCACGCCACGTCGCCGCCGTTCCACGACCGTTCGGACTAGATGCGCACACGGTAGGTATTACGGTCTAGATCTAGACAACTATTTTGGTTCTAGTACTTGAATTAAAACACGTGTAGGATGTGTTTTATTTGAGAGACCTTTAATCATCATTAAATCATTAAATCACATCGAACTCACATGTTAGATTAAATCATTCAACACCTAATAGGTTATTCTAGATTTAATAAATATTATATTTTCAGTATTATTTAATCTGTTTTTTAGATTTAATATATGAGATTAAAACCTAGTTAATTCATAAAGTATCAAAATAAATCTAGAAAAATTCCTAAAAATTTAGAATAAATTCTAGTAAGTTATTAATAATATTTTCAGTATATTTAATGTTCTGAAATAATTATTTTACCTCTGAATAAATTCTAATTAATTCCAAACTTGCTCCAATAAATAGGAAATCATTATAGAAAATTATTAAAAGCCATAGAAATTTATATAACATTAATACAAGCATATTTTTTGCATGCATCTCATACTTTGCATATTGATTAGTGGTTGAAATGTATTTATTATGTATGTTTGCTTGTGTATATGTGGTTGATTGTGAATAGACCGGTACACTCAAGAAGTTACGATAAAGAAGCGAATATGCGAAGATCTTCGTGTACAAGACTTTGAGTTGATTGACCATCACATTGTAGAATATTAAGGCAAGTGTCCTTGATCATTTTGATCCTGTTTTTAAATGTTTTGTTTGCGAAATTGCATGCTTGTGTCACTTGATGGGAAACCCATACGTAGGAGTTTACTAGCATTGTATGCCCCTTCTTGTCACCGGGATATATATGATGAGTCGGGTATGGGTATTCTTCTTTTTGCACTGCATCGCTTCACGTGTTATGGGTAACTTAAGTAATATGCTTGACAACTTTAATTATGAGAATTTGGGATGGTAATAAGATGATGATTAAATTAGCAACATGGAACTTTGGATATCTAAGCAAGCATGGTTTTGTGGAATGGGTTGGATGGAACGGTGGTTTTGCTTGGCTTAGATCTAGGGACCGGTTCATGCGAGAATATGCCAGGACAACAGTGCCACCACAAGGCCAAGTATGGTGCGGCGTAGCTGAATAATTAGGAGGGCTGCTAGTATTGTATGGACCATTGGATGGCGCGGGGAATGGGAGTCGAGGAGGGCTACCCTGGATCCGCATGGCACACGAGGGGGCCCGTGGGTGGGAGAATGGAGATTCAAGCCTGCCGGTGAAACCTTAGTGGGCCTGTACATACTAGTTGTCCCTTTTGAAAGGCTATTTTGTGATCTCTTGGCCGCACACCTATGGAAGTGTGATAAGGCATAATAGAGGTTCTTAGTCACCAAAAGGTGATGAAATCACGAACATGTGGGTAAAGTGGTACAACCTCTGCAGAGAGTGTTAAAAAACTATCAAGATAGCCGTGCTCCCGGTCACGAGCACATGGATGACCTACATGATTTGAGTTGGACTTGGGATTCGAGATGGTTTCGGATATGGTTATGGTTTGGGATATGATATTTGGACATGGTTGGTGAATTAAGTAAGATATTACATATGGTTAGATATTTATTGATGATTGAGGTATGATGGTAAATGAAAATGTTGGATACAAGTTATGATAATTACTTGGTTTATGATGGGATTAAATTCACATAGACATTGTAGGATGCTTTTTCATATGTTTTACAATGTACTTTTCTGCAAATAGCCACCATTTATTATCGTCCTTGTTTTTAGCTACATGTCATACTTTCCCACACTTGTTGAGTAGGACACGTACTCACCCTTGCAATCCCCCCAACGGCTGCTAGAGATAATTTGGAGATCAACATGGAGCACTAGGCGTGCGTACTACCGTCGATTGCCTGTGGAGTTGGAGTCGCCTACGCTAGATTATTTTCCGCTGCAACAGAATAAAGGTAATTATATTATTCGTGACATGGTTAATTCTGATTTCCGTTTGTGATGCATTTGTGTATGTGTGATGAACATCCTGGGCACACATACACTGCACTTCGGTTC